>JANHFX010023153.1:13484-37968 GCA_027560015.1 Chloroceryle amazona | reverse complement strand
CAAGCACGTTCAGGTGAGGCGGCCCGGAGCACAGCCCTGCTCGGGGCACGGGGGGCGCGGACCCCTCGGTGTGCGGAGCTGCCACGAAAGCTGGAGTGCACGGAGTGGCTACGGGCTGCAGGGACGCTCCAGCACCGGAGCCTCCCGGTGCACGGAGGGACCCCGGAGTGCGCGGAGCAGCTCTGGGGTGCAGGGGTTTCCCAGTGCACGGAGAGTTTCTGCGGTGCCGGGACCCCCGAGCGCACGCACTCGCCTCAGGGTGCAGGGACCCCCCCCGATACAAGTAGTAGCGATGGAGTGCACGGAGCCTCCCAGTGCATGGACCGACCCTGGGGTGCATGGAGCGGCTTGAGGGTGCAGGGAGGGACTCTGAGGTGCCAGGATCACCCAGTGCATGGAGCGCCCATAGGGTGCATGGGGACCCCGGTACACGGAATGGCCATGGAGTGCAGGGACAGGATCCAGGGTTTGGGGACAGCCCCCATGCACAGAGTCGCTGTGGGGTATACAGAGTGTCCTAGTGCACGGACAAGCTTTGGGGTGCACGGACCCCTCTAGTGCAAGGAGCAGCCCCAGGGTGCAGGGACTCCCGAAATGCACAGATTGGCCCTGAGGTGCAGGGACCCTCCAATGCACAGAGTAGCCACGGGGTGCATGGACAGACGCCAGGGTAAGCAGAGTGGCTTCAGGGTGCAGGGACAGGCTCTGTGGTGCTGGAACCACTGTATACACAGAGCGGCCATGGGGTGCACAGAGCCTCCCAATGCACAGACAGGCTCTGGGGTGCACAGATCCCCAGTACACAGAGTGGCCCCAGGGTGCAGGGACTCTACCAGTGCACAGAGTGGCCGTGGGGTGTACAGAGCCACCCAGTATATGGAGCAGCCCAAGGTGCATAGATGGGTTATGGGGTGTACAGTCACCTAGAGCATGGACAGTCATGGACTGCCAGGAGGGACCCAGGGGTGCATGGATAGGTCTTGCTCTGCTCCTTTAGCCTGGAGAGAAGGGATAAACCTGCTAAAAGCATGTTCCCTTCCTGTCTCTATACTTGCCCCGCACATGCCTCCCAGACAGTGGCTCTGTCTTGCCTGGCTCAGCACAGGGCACCCCAAGTTTGGGGTAACCTTTCACCTCCAGACTTTCACTGTGAACACTCGTGAGCTGAGCTATGGTGAGAGTTCAGACTAATACTATGTCCTGTGCCTTTCTCTGTGTCTGGGGTGCTTTGCTGCTGCATTTCATTTCTGAGCATCCAAGGAAGGACTGACAGCCCCTAACCAGGGGTTCACGTCCTGTCCTCTGCAAGGAGGGAAGGGCAGCAGGGGGCTGTAATCAACCCGCTGAAGGTCAAATTGGACTGGAGCCGCTTGAGGCTTGGCACAGCCTTATCATGAACACTTGGATGATCAACAGTTAAAGTCATGAAGTGGTTATCGCAATGTTTGCTGTGCAAGCCCTTTTGTAACAGCAGTGATGAAATGAGTGTAGAGTTGCTGCCAAGGAGGTACATGTTAGCAGTCGGGGGGGAGAAAATTCCCCTTTGCTTCCTCATCCTCCCCCACCGGCTTGGTGTCTTAATGTTTCACTTGTTTTGCAGCCTCTCCTTCCTCTGAGCTGTCTACCTGCCTGCAGAGAGCACTGCCACATGCTATCTGAAATGTATCCCCTACCAGGCCAACAGGCTCAAAAACAGTCTGTGAGGTGGGGGAGCCTGGGGGATGAACCAGCATAAAACCCCCCTTTCTTACCCAAAGTAAGCCCCAAAGTTGCACATTGAGGGTTTGCAGGAGGAAGGACTTGTGTATCAAGGCGTGGGGCTGAGGCACAATAGCTGCTGCAGGTTATCATGAGCTGGGTGCACCTTTGATTTGGGGTAAAACATGACTCAATTTTGGACTTTCCCTAGAGAAATAGTTGGACTTTGTGCTGCTTTATGGTCAAGCAAGATTAGGATGATGTTTCTGGCCATGTCCCAGCTGATTAAAGTTCAGTGCCCAGCTAGCAAGGCTGATTAAGTAAAATATGCAGCATCTGGGGTAATATTGCAGTGCTCGCTGTGCAAGTTGACTTGAAGCAATGGTGGAGAAGCAGGTTAGAGTCACCACCAAGGAGTTAGATGGTCTCAGTTGTCGGAAAAAGCCTGTCTCGCCTTCAGTTTTCACTGTCAGGGTGCAGCTGCTGTTTGTAACAGATAATTTTGTGTTTGGTCGTTGGTGCTATCGCTGTTAATGCAGGGAACAACATCATCTCCGACAGCAAAACTGCAGACTCCCTTTCTTCCACAGCACGGATGTGTGGGAGATGTCAGGATCTGACTTCAGGGTTCAGTTATGCTGGACAAATCTTTCCTGCTTAACTGTGCTGTAAATAGGGGTTTGGTACTGGTATTAGGTCAGGCTCCTCTCTTGGTATCCTCCTTCACACCCATCCCTGTCTGTGCCAGCACAGCAGCTCCTCATTCTGCCCGTAGCAGACATGAAGCCTGGAGGTGGATGGAAGGGATTAGTAGAGGACAAGCTTTTTCTCTTTACATTTTTTAATTAAAGCCCGATACATGAGTTTACCCATGGCACTTGTCTCCAGGCAGCTATAGGAGCAGAGCTCCCCAGTACCGGAACAGACACCAAGATGACCGGACTCAGAATCTGTATGCTGCTGTGATGGCTTGGAGGAGTGGGGCTGGCACAGGGATTGGGGCTTTAGAGCTGTAAGCTGCTTGGGAAGAGCTGGCTTTGTGTTTATACAACACCTCCGAAGGCAGGCCCTGTTAGTGTCTGTTGGAAATTAAAAGATGGCAAGAGCCATAGGTCCAGCTGCCCCAGAGGGCTGTGGATTAATGAGAGGAAACTTTGGGCTTTGCACTGTATTTATCTCTTTCTCTTTGCTCATGTAAATCCTCGTCTTGGAAACATAGGTTGGACTGGTCAGCCCAGGTAGTGCTGCTGACAGCCACTCAATGTGTGTTGCCTCCTTGGCATCTCAAACATTGGGTGTCAGCCCTTGGCCCCTGGGTTAGCAGGGACAAAGCTCTGGTTGCTGCTGACTCTGCTTGTGGCATCCGTACTTGGGTCCTCAGCTGTGCTGTGTCTCAGTCCTTTGGTTTTATTTGCTGGGGTTTTAGTAAACCATTTGAAATGTCTTTTTTTTTTTTTTTTTTTTCATGGGGTGCTGCTTCTCAGTGCCATGAGCTGGACCAGCGTCTTGTACACTGACTTTCTGCTCTGCTTCTTGCTGGTGTTTGCCCTGCCCCTGTTTTTTAAAGTGGCTGGTTGTGCCTCTGGTCTGGCTGGTGTTAAAACTGAGGAGGGAGAGGTGGGAGCCATGGTAAGGCAGGGGTTCTGGCAGCACCAGCTGACACTGCCTTAAACTGTTTTTCTGGGAAAACAGTGTAGCCCAAGGTCTTGCCACCACCTGAGGGAGGGTTATTTGACCCTCCTCACTGATAAATGCCTTCAGTTTTGTTGCCAGCAATGGACTGGGACCCTTGTGAGCAATTCCCACTTCATTACAGTGGAGCGGATGATGCTCAGGCTTTCCCCATTGCTTTAGGACATCCATCTGCTTCAAGAAACTGTCCCATCCTATAGAAATGAGGGCAGAGAAAAGAAACTGCCTCTTCCCAGGTTGAAACAAGTTGCTTGGGAACACCGGTACTGCCCATGTCCTACCAGCCTCCGTGCAGCTTTGCTTGCCCCATCCTTGGCTGGCTGCGCTTGGCTCTGGTTTCTGGACAGATGAAACCAAGAAGACTCAGGAGCTATTGGGTTTCTGCTGGCAATATTGCAAGCGTGCAGCTGCAATCTCTTGCTTTCCCCGTCTTCTGCAGAATCACGGTGATTAGTGAGGGCTGGAATTAGTGAGAGTTGGGATATAAACCGAATCTCTGGTTCTGTGCTGGGTTTTGGAGAACTTTAGTGTTTTTAAGCTTTTAACCTGCAGAAGCAAGGGAAATCATTAATCCCTGGGGAATGTGACCTGCCTTGAGCCCCACCTTTTCAGGCAAGCTGGTGTGTCAGTAAGATTTTAGCTGGTTGAAATGCTGCAGGTGTGGCTTTTTCCACAGCTGCTGAACTCTGGGTTTTCTGCCCATGGAGAAAGAGCTCCAGACCTCTCTAATGTCCAAGAGATGATGCACAGCAGCACCATGCCTGCATCTCTGGCTGGCTTGGAGTCTTTATCATCTGAAGTCTCTGTAGTGATTTTTGGCCTCCTTAAGTTGATTTAATCTTTGGGTCTCATCCAAAAAAGGGGTAGTACGTTGAAAACTGGAAGTGTGCAAGAGAGTCCACGTAGCCGGGTTGTGGGAGAGGAAGGAATTGAGCTCTCTGGGGAAGACTGAGCTGATAATAAACAGAGATTTACATTAGAGAGCATCCTTCTGCAGAGGTAGCACAGTTGGCACCCATCCACCCTCGGCCTGTAGCACCTTTTAGAAGCATGTCTGTGTTCTGGGTGAGACAGTAGCGATCCTTCTTAAACCACACCATAAGCAGAGAAAGGCCAGGGCTGAGCTGTGGTTAAAACATGATCCTTTTCAGCATACACTGCCAGGCTAGCCTATCTTTCAAGCATGTTGATGGTCTCTGATAATGGCAGTGGTATACTCTGTTTTGGAAGACAGCTTTTATTTAGTATTTTATTTCAGAAGGGCTGCTGGGCTGTTTGCTTTGGCCACTGGTGTATCTGTACTGGTTACTAACAATACCGTTGGCAGCAAACCCATGCTTTTACCATGTGGCTTCCTTGGGAGATGTTATCTTGGGGTTGTTTCAACTTCTTCCTTTGTGGTATTGTGTGAAGCTCCCAGCTTTCCGCCAGGAGAAGGTGCTTGGAGTGCCAGCAACCATCACTGAGAGTGCACTGAACACTCTGAGAGTCAGACCATGGTGGTATTTAGCAAGCATGTGTCCTTTAAGGAGAGGGAAAGTTACTTAAATCTCTTAGCTGCAGAAAGTGGTCGTGCCCTCACTGGCACAGTGAGTTCCCTTCCTTGCCTGCATCGTGCTAAGACGTTGTGTGTTGGTGTGCATCGCCGAGCAACGTTCCTCTTGCATGCGTTTATAATGTGGAGTCTACTGAGAAAAGCAGCCTGCCCTCGTGCTGATCCCTCAGTAACAGCTCTCCTCTGTCTCTCTTCGATTTGCAGAACAATCAAGTTCTTGGGATTGGAAGCGGTTCCACGATTGTCCACGCGGTGAATCGATTAGGTAGGATGCTCCCCTTTGTGTCACTCCCACCGCAGAAAGTCCTCTTGTCCAGCTGCCTGGACTACTTGAAAAATGCAGGATGCTGCCTTAGAGTTGATGCATTGGGGTCTGTTCACCTTCTGCTGTGTCCTCCTTGAAGCTGAAGGTTAAAACTGGGTCTTATGCTCCAAATTTATTGCATAGAGAGTCCTGAGGAGGTAATGATTTGCCACCTGTTCTCCCCATACAGCCAGGCAAAGCACTTTACTGGCAGTCACCGCAAACTGGAGCTGAACCCGCCGTTCTGGTTCAGCTCTGCCAAGTCCTGACTTGCTTTGTGGCTTTGGGCCATGCAGCTGCTCTGCTTCCGTTAACCCATTTGTATGCGGCTGATGCTTCTTGCTCACATCCACGTTATTCACATCAAGGGTCCTGCTGAGGTGTAATGAAAATGAGGGATGTGATTGAATTTATTTTTTTTTTTATACCCTACAGCTTGTTTTATGTGCTTGCCCCAGGTGCAAGTTTGTTCAAGGTGTGATTCAGAAAATTTCAGCAAAATACTGAAGTGAGGCAAATGCATTTTCACAAAGTGAATGTGAGGGTAATTATCCCCATGCTTCATTACAGAGGGCACAGAAGTTTATAAATTTTCCTTTGCAGAGCACTCTCAGCCCTAGGACAGGTCTGCTTGTTGAAATGCTGTACCTTGTCCTGATTCACTGCCCTTAGATGCAAAACAGAGCAGCTGTGGGTGCTGTGGCAGGTTGGTCAGTTCATGGAGGTCTTGGCTGGATGCAGAGAAGGATGCAGAGTTTGGTGTGTTCCACCTGGGTGGCTCTGTGTGGCTGAGAAGTCCTCTTGTGACCTCCAGCTCCCTTGGGCAGAGCCATCCCCCAGCCCACCCCAGGTGAGCAGGGCTGAGGTCTGAGCATAGCGCAGGGCTTCCCTTCACAGGGAAACATCAGAGATGGTGGGGAAAAAGCAGAGAAGATGGGGAACAAACCTGCCCCTCAGCACCCACCTCACCTCACCCTGTCAGTGCAATACCTTTACTTGTCCAGGAGCCGTGGTTCAGCTTTCAGGGTTTGGCTCAGTATTGCAGCCACTCCCGACTGACAGAATCAGTCTCTGAATAAGTGGGTATAGGATATAAAGTGGATTGCCTGTTCTAGTCTGCACGTTCTGACTTTTCAAATCTACTGGATGCATTAGCACTGGGATGTGGGTTGTAGGAACAGCCTCCTGGATTGCTTCTTCCAGCAGCAGATTGTAGCCCGTGTGCTTGCTCTGGTGCGAGAGCTGTTGCTGACTCTCAGGGTGGTGGCTTATTCCAAAGTATTGTAATTACTAAAATAACATTTTGTCCATAATGATATCTCAGTAATAGATTTTAGTCATTTGAGGTTAACCTGGGGGAGGAAATATTTCCTTCCATTTAATGGAATACTGTATTTTATTAGTCCTTTCCCTGCCATGTATTTAAATGCTCTGTAATAAATGAATGTGATGTCCCCAAGGCAACAAGCCAGAAAACCTTTCAGACAGCTGCTGAAGCTTTATGTTTACAAGGAGCACAGCAAAACCTGTTTAATGGAGTAAGAGGGGACTGGGGCTAATTTCCCAGGTGACGATTTGCTGACGAGGCTTCTCGGCTGCTGGAGACACAAAGGTTAATGGCTCGTGGTGTCTTGGGCTGAGCCAGGGTGGGTGTTTAAACATTTCTGACTATAGAAACTGAGCCTTAGCCTATGGGGGGTGGCACCTGTTTGCGCTTTGAGCATGACTGAGTTATTTGCAAGCCAAGCAAGTAATTGCAGTGATTCAGAGGGGCTGCTCTGAATTGAGTGAAAGTTGGTGAGGTTGGTTGGTTGGTTTGTTTGTTTGTTTTTTTTCCCTTCTGCAATGATCAAACTGAGGCTTCTGCTTTTTTTCTTACAGCTGAGCGGGTTAAACAGGAGAACCTGACAATTGTCTGTGTCCCTACGTCTTTTCAGGTAAGTGCTTTCCACCTTGGCTTTTTGCTCATCCAAATGCTCACGCAGGGGATCCTCCCTTTGGCTGTGGGGGGGCAAACACGCTGCCCTGGACTGGCTCACTGTGGTAGGAATTAACTGAAAGCACCAGTGAAAGCAATCGTGGTGCAGCCTGCAGATGGACCTCCTGAAGTTGGTGATGATGGTGTGACCCTGACCTGGGCTGCAGGGATGCTGTAGTGGTCGGAGGCACATCTTGTAACAGTGCCCTAACGCTGGTTCTGTCGGTGTTGGTGTGTGGCGAGCTCTGGATCCTGCTTACAGAAAATGCTGTGAACCAGACTCCTAATGCAAAACTCATTGGAGACACTTAGTCTCCTTTGCTTCTGTATCAGGCCATGAAAGCTGTAAAAATCATGCTGCAAGCCATAATAGCAAGCTCACGTGTTTTCAGCAGAAACTTGAAATGCATCAACTGGCTTTTATAAGAAACTGCAGAAGCTAAATCAGCTTAATCTTTCCTTTGTTGGGTAGCTTTTGCAGGGATTGTTTCATAGCAAGCTAGCTGGTGAGAGGTTTGCAGGGAGCCGGAGAATGTGGCTGCTTGGTGAAATGTAGAGCTGCTAGGGAAGCTTCTAAGCTGTTTTCATTCCTTCAGGCAGCTGGCTTTCCTGAGACATGACATGAGGGGGACCACCCATGCGGTTCTGGAGGCTGGGTGGCAATGCCCCAGTCTAGGAATTGTCCATATGTCCTTCTCCTGGTCCCGGTGTGGACCTTGGGATTGTAGTTTTGTCACAAGTTTTTCACCATAAGGACAATCCAGCAGTGAGGCAGGCTGTGCAAAGTCCAACCTTCACAGTTTACAGGACATGAATAGGTAAAGCCCTGAGCAACCTGGCAGCTGACCCTGCTTTGACCTGGAGGTTGGATAGAGACCAACTTCAATTATCCTAAAACTTAATATCCTCTTCCATGCAAAAGTTCCTTAAGTGTGAGTGTGGGGTGATGGGACTCTCTCTTTTCCTAGCTGTGGCAAACAACCAGTGGCAAACTGGGGCATAATACAAACTGCTGCAAAGGGCAAAAAGTAAACCCAAGATTTTCTTTTTTAACATTTATCAGTACTTTATATAGACTGCGGTGAGAATCTGTCTTTGATCTGTCTAAAATGATCCCCATCTGAGATTCCACATCCTATTTGAACCTAGGAAAAGTGCTCCGAATTCAGTCATTAGGTCTTACAGAAAATACTGACAGAGCTCTCAAAGCGACTGTGGGCTGGAGCCTGTCCTGCCTTGAAATGTTGGGCTAGTTCCTGTAACACTACAGAGTTTCTGACCAGCAAAACAAAAAGTTGCCATTAAAGGGAAGAGATAGACATGGATCGTACACCTGCAGGAGGCAGAATCCCCCAGACATGGGGCTCCCTCTTGCAGTCTCTTAGACCTCAACCAGTTCCAGGAGAAGCATTCCAAGGTCAGCAAATCAGCATCTTATTTTCACTATGTACAGGTGTAAATGGCTTCCTGAGGTCACTGGCAAGGAAGAATTGGTTTCAGTGGGCTTTTATTCTCCTCCCTTCCCTGTTGTCAGGTTGGGTTATTCCATCAGCATCAGTAAAGCTAGAGCCAGGGTAAGTACCTGTCCCTTGGCTTTTGCACTGTTTCTTCTTTTCACCCGGAGGTGTGCCGAGAGTGTTGCACACCGTTCTTGGCGAGAGCTGTGCAGTTTCCAGTGCTTTGCCCGAGTTGTGGGGGCTCTGCTTTTGATTCCTGCTGCTCTGCTCCCATTGCCTTGCAAGCAGGGAGCCTGAAGAGAACCACCTCATTTCCACACTGCTGACTCCAGGCCTGTTCAGGATCTGATCTGCACGTGCAGCACGTTGGTTTGCAATGCTTTCAGTTCCCAGATCCCTGAAATCTTTTTGTGTGGATACCATGTAAACCCACTGATTTTCTTTAGTCCTTAGGGCAATCCTAGTGCACAGATCAAGAGCTCACAGCCCTAGGATGCTAATAAATGTGATACGCACTTTGTTAGTGTTAGTGGATAAATTCAGGGCAGTCAGTTGGTCCAGGCTATTACACTGGGGTTTCTTGGTCTAGCTACAGCATGGTAGGAAGTTCAGACTTGAGCAGAGTCCATGCAGTGAGAGAGTCGTGCTCATTTGATGATTTGTAACATAGGAAATTTAACCACTTCAAATTTTCGTAAGCTTGAATTCCTGTTTAAACTCGCAAACCAAGGGGAGGGTAACTGGGTGCTCTGTGGTGTATGGCCACTAGAGGGAAGTACACGGCCACTTCAGTAGAAGTAGATGGGAGCCACCGAACAGCTGTTTCAGGAGGCTTCCCACACTTTTTCCATGAGTTGTGCTTTTCCTTTTTGCCTTTTTTTTTTTGCTTCTTTCCTTCCAATATGAAAAATACTTTGATTGTTAGTCCTGCACTGCTGTGGTGTAAATATTTCCTTTTCTTGCTCCCATTTTTCAGTTGAAGGAAATCAGAGAGGCTGGATGAGTGTGAAGAAGAATGATATCCAAGCTGAAACAACACGGGACTCAAGAATCCTGTATCTGCTCTAACACTTAGATACAAGTGATTCCCACCAGGGTGATGGGGCCTCTTGCTATTTAGTACAGAGAGACTTGAACCCAGGAGTCCTTTTGCACCATCTGAGCATTTTGGTTCAAATCAGTAGCAGGGTATTCTGGTCTGGAAGCATCATTCTCTCCTTGCCTTGTGTTTCTGCGGCTGGTTGCAGTTTCTTCACCAACTCAAGGTGGAGCAGTGGAGCTTTCCCAGGGAGATTCCATCCTTGCCACAGCTGATGGAATGACATGAGGAGTCTGTTTCCCTTTCCTGCTGCCAGTAAATCGTGTTTGTATGTTCTTGGTGCACAGGCCCGTCAGCTGATCCTGCAGAACGGCTTAACACTAAGTGACTTGGACCGACATCCAGAGGTAAGTAGGACTGCAGGGATGAGACCTCACTTGACCTTCCTTTAACCTGGTCCTTCATAAAGCATCAGGCTCCTTTGTCTTCCCCTGAGGGCATCAGGCTCCTTTGTCTTCCCCTGAGGACAACAGTTCAGGCAGCCATGCTGCACAACACGAGTGAGAACCAGCTTCATTTTTTTTTTTTACCCAAGCCTTGGTCTTGTCCCTTTAGATGACAAGTAAGCTTCTGAGTTGTGTTTCCTCCACATGTTTTTGCATCTCTTCAGGCTGAAGCTTGCAGGGCCAAGATGGGGATACAGTCTTGCAGAAGTGTTATAACCAAGATTTTTCCCAGGAGCCCCCTACCCCATCTAACAACACTCGAGGCTGAGACGATGTGCTGTGCAGACCACCACTTGGCTTTGTTTGCTTTTTTTTCTTGCATGCCTGTGTTTTAGCTGGGGCTGGTATCATTGGGTGGATGATCAAATGCTTGTCTCTGGTCAGGCTGGCATCAAGGTGGTTCCAGATCTAATAATATTTCTGGCTGCTCCTTGGGACCTGACATCCTCCTGAGCTGCACTGAGAGTAGAATCGCAGAATCATTAAGGTTCGAAACAACCTTCAAGGTGATCAGATATTATCAGGAACATAAACCATGTTCTGAAGTGCCACATCTAGACATTTTTTAAACACCTCCATGGTGATTCCACCACCCCCTGGGCGGCCTGTTCCAATGCCTCACCATTCTCTTAGTAAAAAAAATTTTCCTAAAAACTTTAGTAGCACCTGGATGCTGCATGGGAGAACTTTCCACACCAGGTATCTCTTCTTCCTACAGCTTGATGTTGCCATCGATGGAGCAGATGAAGTGGACTCTGACCTCAACCTTATCAAAGGTGGCGGGTGAGCTTTGCTGTCCATCTGTCTGTGCACAACGCTGGTGGCAGGTGGCCTCTGAGCATCCTTTCCCGGCTGTGGATGTCTGGGGTGGGCTGGAGAGGCTGAGGGGACCCTGTGCAGGGCCGTGCATGCACCTGCAGTGGGGGATGGCTCCTGACCGAGAATGTGTGCAAGGGATGAGGAGGATAAAATGGGGCAGGGAGGGGAAGGAGCCCTGCCATGGGGAAATGGCAGCACCAAACCCAGCAAGAGCATGATGGAGGGGACTGGACTTCAAGGCCATCAGGCATATTGAGGAGCAACCTGATATTCCCTGGGTTTTTTTTGTTTGTTTGTTTGTTTTTCTCCAATGCAGTGGCTGCTTGACACAGGAGAAGATAGTTGCAGGATATGCAAAATGCTTCATTGTTATTGCTGATTACAGGTGAAAATATTACTATTCATTATACCTCTCTGTCCCATGGGAGGGTTTGGATGGTCCTCTCTTAGACCATTATTGTCTTACCAGTGGGTTGGGGGAGCAGGAGTAGGTGGAAATGAACCTGACTGCTGGTGCTTCAGCAATTCAATTTAGGGGTTTGTTTGTTTGTTTGTTTGTTTTTTCTTAATTTTCAACTCAGCAGGCCCGCTTAGGAGTCAGCAGAGCTTGCAAGGAAATGGCTGCTCTGTTCTTTGAGCTCAGTGATTGTCAGCATGGAATAAATTTCTCCTTCTGTACATACAGCCATGGGGCTGGAGAAATTACAGCTCCTGTCCATCTTGTCCAAAACCCATCAAAAAGGGGCTTATGAGTGAATAGAGCATTGTGCATTAAACTGCTGCTTCTTAAATGTGTGAACATGTGAACTGACCACTCTCCCCTCCAGGGCCTTATGCCCGAGGTGTTTGCAAGAGGCAATGTGATAATGGTGTTAGCCATGTAACGTCTCACACTTATCCCACCTCAAACTGTGTTCTCAGGAAAAAATCACAGAGCCTTGGGGAGCAGTGGAAGAAGGGAATTCCTATTGAAGTCATCCCTATGGCCTATGTCCCCGTCACCAGAGCCCTGACTAAAAACTTTGGAGGTGCCGCGGAGCTGCGCATGGCTGTTAGCAAAGCGGTACGTTTCCCCAGGGGAGCCACCTGAATGTGGGCAACTGGAGGACCAGGGGTCTGGCCTTTCATCTAATAAATCTGGGCTTTCACTCCTGGGAATGGCATCTTGTGTAATTCCTCCTAGTTATACTTCGGTTAATGAACTGTGTGTTCAGGTGTTCAGGCTGCTCACTGAGAGCCTCTCTGGCTTTTGTCTCCAAAAGCCAGCACCCCTGAGCAGGGAGAGAGGGATTGCCAGTCCAGGTCTGACCTGCTGCTCCATGAGGATGTTGGGAGGTTGGAGACCTGCCTCAAGGCTCTTGAACTGTGGGGAAAGCTTATGCTCCATCCCAGTTCCTATGTACTACATGGAGCCAGACTAAACTAAAGTTGCCTTGAGCAACTTGCTCTAGTGGGAGGTGTCCCTGCCCATGACAGGAGGGTTGGAACTGGATGATCTTTCAAGTCCCGTTCAACTCAGACCATTCTGTGATTTTTATGAAGGGCTGCAGTTTATGCCTGAGTACTTGTTTTTAATGTCTTTAATCTGAAGAGGTTCTAGAGACTGCATTTGTGTGCCTGAGAAGAGCAAACCAGTTGTTCTCTGTGAACTTGAGACTAGCCTTGATAGGGTATCGCACATCAGCACTGCTCCAGCATGAGCCATGTCCTTGGAGGATGCTGATCCATCCTGGCACATGTGGCTGCACACCCTGCTCAAAGCTGCTGAAACACCTTGTCCTCAGACCCAGCTGTATCTGCTCTGTTGAAAGGAGCCAATTGTTTCTTCTGTTTGGCTTGAGAGAGTGCTGGGTGCATCTGGGATGCTGAAGTCCAGCAGTTCTTCAACCCTAAAACCTCCCCATGGCATCCAGCAGTGCACCCTTATCACCAGGGCAGAAGGATATTACTTTGGCCTGTAATAGCCTTTTTAGGACATTAATCTGGCTTTACTCTTGTGAAAAGGATGCCCTGTTACAGTGATGAAATTGCATCATTGTTCCCCAGCTTCTGCACGATCATCTCTATGCAGGAGAATGAGGAACGAGAAGCTGCCTTGGGAGAGGGTTTTACTTACAGGCTTATCGTGGACTGCCCTGATTTACTTGAATAGTGGCTCTCTAAACCATTGCAGTGGGGATGGCTGGTCC
The DNA here is from genome assembly GCA_027560015.1 of Chloroceryle amazona. Taxonomy (NCBI): domain Eukaryota; kingdom Metazoa; phylum Chordata; class Aves; order Coraciiformes; family Cerylidae; genus Chloroceryle; species Chloroceryle amazona. The sequence goes on along the minus strand of JANHFX010023153.1, from coordinate 24,731 downwards.
CAGTGAGGGCTGTGACAGTCCCTGTCTGGGCTTGGTAGACAAGGAGCTCATGGTGGTGACAAGTGGGTTTATTTCCCAGGGCCCTGTGGTGACAGACAATGGGAACTTCATCCTGGACTGGAAGTTTGACAAGGTTCATGAATGGAGTGAAGTGAACACTGCTATAAAAATGATACCAGGTAATGTCTGTGATTTAAATATAAACCCAAAAGCTGGCTAAGGCTTGGTGTGTGCTAGACAACCCTGCCCATGGGAGCTCTCTCCTGGATTTGGGGAAATGCATGTGTGTCTGTGGGTGTGTTTGCTGCCCTCTCATGGGTCCCTACATTTGTTTCTATGTGAGAGATCCATCAGCTGAATTAATACAGCTATACCCACATGGCATTTCCATAGGGTCTTGAAAACCTGGGGTGATGCCAGGTGACTTATGACACCATTTTCCATTAGGCACACCAGTCTCATGTTTTTCCTTACTCTCCTTGCACCCATTTAGAGAGGGACTTTTAATACAAACACTGTTGGACTCTGGAGGGAGGGTTTGCTCCGAGTTACAGTATTTTAGGGTTGATTTAGATTAGAAATTAGGAAGCTCTTCAATGTGAGGGTGGTGTGACACTGGAACAGGTCTCCCAGGGAAGTTGTGGATGCTCCATCTCTGGAAGTGTTCAAGGCCAAGTTGGATGGGGCTTTGAGCCACCTGCTCTAGTGGGAGGTGACCCTGCACATGGCAGGGGTTTGGAACGAGATGGTCTTTAAGATCCCTTCCAACCCATTCTATGGTTCTGTGATTTTCCAGAAGCTGCTGTGTCTCTGCATCCCATTACTGTTGTATAGCTCACCTTGCTGTGAGGGTGCAGTGTATCCATCCTAACTGTTGCTGTAGCTGTCATGGTGCAAGACAGAAGCAGCATCTGATCACACTGCAAGCAAGACAACCTCTCTGTGAGATTTCCTGCCTGCATTAGACCTGCTGCCTACACTGCCCAGAGCTGCTTCTGAACAATCCAGGTCTGCCCAGGAGCAGTGGCATTTCAGTGAAGCAGGAGATAGCCTGGCTCAGCCACATCTGGGTATCTTTTTGGTTATCTCTTGGCATCTCTCGAATCTGCTCAGGTTTTGAATATGTATTGTGGTATCTTTTATCTTTGAGTTTATCCAGATACTTGCCCAACTCTGAAGTCCATTACACAGCAGCCTTCACTGACTGTTTGTGGGTTGTCAGAGCATGCAGGAACAGGTTGGGATCCTGTTGCATAAACCTCAACATCACCACAAAGCAGCAATACATTGTCCTGGCACCACAGTGAAAACACAAGAGCAGGCAGAGGCCATGGGTGTAGGCTGGGTGAACAGTAACTTTGAGTTGCTTCTGTTCATTTGCTTTGCTTCCCTCAGTGCTGCTTATAAGGCTGATTTACTGAAAATACACTCATTTTCTTTTTTTCCTTCTCTGGGAGCAAACTGCTAGGATGCTACCTCTGCCTTGGCTTGTCTGAATAAGTAGCTGGCACTTGCTTGCAGTCAGCAGTAGGTGGCAGATTCAGACCTTCGGCAGGAGCAGATCTGAATGAACAGTGACCACAGCTGGTCTGGGTTGTCCCTGGTGCAACGCTCTGTATCCTAATGCAGTTGCTGCCCACGGGTGTACAAATGTCTGTGTTATTAGAGCTGTTTCTGTGCAAGAGAGAAACAGTGGCTGGTTATGCTGTTCGTAGGTAAAACATCAAGGACTTCTTCCTTGCATCATTTTCGGATGAGAGATGAATTGTAAATGATGGGACCTGTTCTACCTTGTTGGTGTGGAGATGGTCTCAGCACCATTTGGTGCTCAGAAAAGGACCTGCTAAGGGCAGAGGAGCATCTTCCCTACCCAGAAGTAGATGAGCACAACTTTTTAAAGTCTAAATACAGTGGTGATAGCAGGATTCTGTCCGCCTCGTACTTGACCTTTTCCTCCATTTCCTTCCACCTTCCTGGCCTCTGTCTGTGGCTCAGTGATCTCTGTGAAGCTAAGAGCACCTTCATAATTAAATGCAATCAAAAGTACATTTGCAAAGAGGCTACAAATTGCAGAAGTAGCATCAGATGTGCTGTGATTTAACATGTGAACAGGTGTTATCCCACTGTCCTCTAACAAGGTAGGTTATTTTGCAGACCACAGAATTACTGAGGCTGGAACAGACCTCCAAGATCATCAAGTTCAGCCTATGACCCAACACCATGACATCAGCTAGACCATGGCACTAAGGGCAGCATCCAGTCTTTCCTTAAACACCTCCAGGGATGGTGACTCCACCACCTCCCTGGGCAGTCCATTCCAGTGTCTAATTGCCCTTTCTGTGAGGAAGTGCTTCCTAAGATTCAGCCTAAACCTCCCCTGGCACAGCTTTAGGCCATGCCCTCTCGTCCTGTCACTAGTTGCTTGGGAGAAGAGCCCAGCCCCCGCCTGACTACAACCTCCTTTTATGTAGTTGTAGAGAGTGATGAGGTCTCCCGTGAGTCTCCTCTTCTCCAGGCTGAACAACCCCAGCTCCCTCAGCCTCTCCTTAAAAAGGCTTTTTCTCCAGTCCCTTCACCAGTCTCATCTCTCTCCTCTGGACCCACTCCAGCACCTCAGTGTCCTTCTTGAAGTGATTCTTTAGATGCGTTTAAAGGCCTGTGGCTGTGTGCAGCTTCCTCTTGCTCCTGTGGGTCATCAGATGGCTGAAGATGCTAGGCTCGTGATTGCATTAGCGTAACGGTGCTGGCTGGGCTGGTGCCTACCTCAGAGCAGCTCTGGGAGTTGTGTTGTACTCAGGAGAGAGCTTCCTCTTGGGCTGGACACACGGAGAAGACTTCCTGGAGGCTCCCTCTGCAGTTGATGCAACATCACCCGGGTTGGACACCTCTCTCCAAACCCTGGAGGAGCTGGTGCCTTCTAACGAGACCAAACCACAGTCAGAGTGGAGCATTCAGGCAGTGGCGGGGGGGCTATGACATTAACCAGTCTTGTTCCCCAGGTGTGGTGGAGACGGGGCTCTTCATCGACATGGCAGAGGTGGTGTACTTCGGTATGGAGGATGGCTCGGTCAGCGTGCGGGAGAAGCAGCCTCGCTGATGCCGGCCCCCTCTGCTTCGCCTTCGGCCAGTTTGATTCAGCTGTTGTACTGGTGCCAACCTGACGTTTTGCCTTAATGAGCAGTGGATATCGCAGCAGACGGATGGGAAGTTGATCAGAATCTGCTGACGTGATACTGAATGTCGTCTTTTTTTAAAAAAAAAAAGAACAAAAAAAAGAATTATATTCTATTTCTATATATATATATTTTTACTTTACAGGAATGTTGACTTTTTTTAAAGAATCATTTAAACAAATTGCTTTAACGTTTTTTATTTTATTTTCTAAAAAATACTTACCAAAAAAATACTCCTTGTTTTGTGTTTTGGGGTTGGTTTTTGTTGTTGGTTTTTTTTCTTTCTTTTTTTTGAACAGAACTTGAACCCTTCTGGTTGCTTGTAGTGCTTAGTGATTGAGGTCAGAAACACAATCCTAATGCATTGTTCCTAACCATGCTGGCTGGGAGGGTGATGCACATAACAGGAGCACATCCAGTCGGGACCTGCTGATGCCTTATTTGGAACCTTTTTGGTTCGGTGTTTTACGCCTTTTATTTTTCTATACCACTGTTTTTTAATAGTTCAGGATGTCTGGTTGTCCTCTGTGCACATGACAATTCTCTGAGCCTATGGTGGTCTCTACATCCCTCTGTCTGGGCCATTAATAAGGGCCTTTTCTGGGCCTCTGGATGGAGGAGACTTTCATCCTTTGAGCCAAATTCTGCTTTTCACTAATCCAGTACCTCTGATTAAAGCCTGTTTCTGTAGCTGGAGATGTCTGGGACTTTGTCCTTGTAAACCAAGAGCAGAACTGGGTCCTTGACGAAGTTTACAGAAGCACATTAGGGCAGCGTGGAATACTGTTCAGTGGCAAATTATTTGCTTTGGAATGAAGGTTAATGATCACCCCTCACAGCTAGTTGATTTATGGAAGGATAGAGCAGAACGCACAGGAGAGTGGAGTCTTCCTGCCTAAGTTTTCCATGTGTAGCAGGAGGGAGACACTCGTTCAATATTTTGTTCTCGGTCTATAGGTGCTTTGCATGGTTCTGATGTCAAAAATGCAAGCCCTCTCTTTGTGTTGTAGACATTGAAATAAAGAGCTGTTCTACTAGATTTGGTGATAATTTGGTTCTTTAACTATTTTGTGGACAATAGGGTAGAAAATTGTCGGACTACTATCTGCATAGTTCCCCCCCTTACAAGAACCCTTAACCCAGGCCAAATTCCCCTTCTGCATTTGATTTCTTTTTGCTTAAGGTAAATAGATTATTTTAAATTAACAGGTTATCTAATCAGCACTTGTTAGCTGCAGCGCTCACCTCGAGCCTGTCTTAAATTTGCATGCCTTAAATTTGCATGTCTAAAACCTGTGCATCTAAATACAGCTCCTTTTTGTTAAAAATGGGGGCTATTTTTATGTCTCTCTATCTTCCCCTTTCTGCACATCTATTCTGTTAATTCTGAAGCTCTTGCACTGAGCAAACTGGCTGCCATCCAGCCAACAACTTGCTGGAAACACTGGAGTATCTCTTCCCACAAACCTGATGCTGCAGAAGCTGATTGCAAAGCCCCAGTTCTTGCCATGTGCTGTTTTCAGATGGCCCCTAATGTAATCCTAGATAAACAGAGAGCAATCGAGCAAAGCTTTGTGCCCAAGCACCTCCTCACTCAGCATGCTTCTGGAAATGAGATTAGCAGGAGCGAATGTTGCTGTTGACTCTCTCCTCACTCTGAAATCAAACAGCTCCTTCTCAAAAAGCCAATAAAACCATTACTGCCCCATTACTTTCTGGCCCTGGACCAGATGTGATCTCATTCAGCTTTGTGCTTAGCAGGGGCTTGTTAAATCTAAGCCTGAAGGTGGTAGGTCTGATACTTGAGCTTCTCCGGGTGCTTGGGATGCAGGTGGTACTGGGGGGTGCTTTTGCAACAGCTGCCCCAGCTGGGGTGAGACTTTGAGTGAGTCTTGGGCTATGGATTTTGGGTACAGACTTCACTGTATTACAGAGGTGGAATTAAAACCTCTGGATGGAGTTAAAATCTCTGAAGTGCTGGAGAAAATTTGTGTCTGAACCAGTTCTGGAGGTTTTGTGCAGATTTTCCTTGTGCAAACTGCTTTAGCTCAGATTTGCAGAGGTAGTAGATAGGCTTTTGAGTTAAGGTACCCTTAAGAATGGTCTGGTCCTTTTCCCTCAGAGGCTGCCAGGCTCCCCGACCAGTCATGACCATCCATAGCTTCACATGCTAGCAGGTGTGGGGTACATTTTGATGTGGTGCAGGGCATCCATTCTTTCCTAGGGTGGCTTTGGCATGCTGTGGCTCTACACATGGCTCTACTGTCACTATCCCAGCTTGCTCACTCTGATGCTTAGCTGTCCTTGCCATGAGCACTTCTGATGAAAATTAAGTGTACAAGCAGCAGAGGTTTTACTTCTAGTTCCTGGTCATTGTTTTTCTAGACTATCTCCATTAGCTTTATGCATAGCATTTTTTTTTGAGAGAGTTTATAGGTGAGCATGCCATGGCAGACCTTCAGATAAGGGCAGGCACTGCAGGTTCCCACGACTTCCCTGAGTAGGGGCAGTTCAGCTGTGGCTACACTGGTGGGCTGCTCCCAACACCACTTGGGCTTGAGTTTGTTAACTTTGATTTTAACACCTTGGCTGGTTTGCACTGTGGCATTTGCTTTGGACTTCCAGTTTTCAAGATGCTCTTCCAAAGAGCCTTAAGAAGCCATTAGAAATGGGGCTGCCACCTCTGTCCCACCCTGTTCCCTTGCAGCTTGGGAAGAAGGGCAGGGACATACTTTTAGAAGATGGCAGTGGGAGAAAGAAAAAAATCCAAAGCAGGTGGAAGTAGGTGTCCTTTTGAAGCCCAAGGCGGGATGGTCATGTCTATTTAGGGTGCGTTCCCACAGCGGGTCCTGTTGCCCAGTGCAAACCACAGTGGGATGATACAATCCAGCCCCTGCACGCAAAGCCTGGCCAGACCGTGTGAGAGGGGTAATGCACAACTGATTTACCATTAGTGCTGAATTATGGATTAACTTGGCCCTGGAGAAAAGAAACGTTTCAAGAAAAAGCAACAGCAGCACTAAAATTAATGAGTGAGAGAGGTAATGAAACACTAGTCCTAATAAAAAATAACAAAAACCAAAAACCCAACATAAATATAGTAAGAGAGTGCTTCAGATTCAATTTAATTAACCTTTGGTTAATAGGTTAGATGATTAGGCTGAATTAATTAAACTAAGTAGAAAGAAATTGTTTAGTTAAACTGAATCACCTTGTTCCACGTTGGAAAGCAAGTAGTACTGTCAGGGTTTTATTATTGTTACTGTATGATGGGATTTATGATCTGACATAATTATTGCTCTGAGAAATGTGACATAAAAAGAGATGAAAATAATTAAGCAGGCATGTGCCCTGTGTATTAAACCACACTATCACAGCCAAAGTGTTAAGGACAAAATAAGCATATTATAGCCAGTGATAAAAATTAGCTGTAATGAATATTAGTTACCTGTAATTGGTATTAATATCTTTTAAACATAAAGCCAGATCTATTTTGTAAACAGGTGGATATGACCAAAACTGTGATGTTGTCTTTGGTCCAGCTGCACCAGGAAAGGAGGGCAAGGAAAAGAAGTCCTCATTTTTAAAGTGACTTTTCAAATTTATCAAGCTTTGTGAATCCTCAGAAACTTCTTTAATTTTACTCAGTACAACAGCAAAAAGGTGATGCCTTTCAGCTTGAAGATGAACTTAAAACATATAAAATCCCATTTTTTTTTACCTAAAATGTCTAAAGTTTATTCATTTTCCCTTCCAGTAACATTAATGGGAATTGTATCATCATTGTATCTCCATAACCCACCAGGATCAGGAGAGTTAAAATCTCCTATATAATTGAAAAAGTTGTCCAAGCCACTATTTAAGTATCTTGATTCTTGTGTGGGATTTATCTCCTGATAGGGCACTATCAAATTCCCCCATGCTTTTTTTTCTGTACAAGAATCTTTGTAACATCATCTCTGTAGGAAAACTGATACCAGGTATTTACTGGGTTTAGTTCAGTAGACTTTCCTGTTTGTATTTTTACAGCTACTGACATAAACATCTTTTAAACTTCCTTAATTACACTTACAGCCTTGTGAAAATATCAGATCATCGAGGCACAACAGTAAAGGACCAGTGAATTGGGTTTGACTATATGAAATTGCAAAAGCTACTTTTTTTTTTTAACTGAAAAAAAACTTTGTACAAAAATGTTGTAGTGTAAGATAAGTTTTTCAACATAAATCGTCAATCATGTTGGAAAGTCAAATGCTGCTCCTGATTTATGTTGTTTCTGGAAGTCAGTAGCAGAAAGACAAAATACAGTGAAAGAAAAAAAGTAACTTTTAAGCCAACCATCTCTTATCTGTAAACCTCCCTACACTTTTATATTCAAGTTCCCTTGGGGTGTTGAATTAGGAATATTCTTAATCATGCTAAATTCGAAGTTCAGCTCACGCTGTATTGTTAAAAATACCTGCACATAATTTGATCATGCAAAAAAAAAAAAAAAACCAAACAAAAACCCAAGGAAGCTAAAGTGCCTGCTAACTGGAGTGGTCCTTCTATTGTACACCAAACTCTCCCTTGTGGTGGTTTTCCAATGCAGGATTAATTAAAAAAAAATACTAACATCAAGTATCCTTTCTACTTATAAATATTTGACAGGTTTGTGTAATCTCTTACTGAAGCTATTACTGGAATGCCTTATAGATCAAAAATCATTAATTAAACATCAATTCCCTTAAAACTTTTTCAAAGCCTTAATTTCAGTAACTTGGAGGTTATTTGCCTCTCGCAGTGCACTGTCTTCTTGTAATCAGCATTTAATAACCTGTACAGCTTAATCCCAACGTAATGGATTTGGCAATGGCAAATTAAATTGAACACCACCACCACCCCGCTGTAAATCTAGACAGTACACTGTGATGCTTTTCTTAGGATCTTAATTCCTTGCTGAAAAAAAGACAGCCTTGCCTTCCTCTAATCCTTACATGGATGTTGTTTTTTGAAGGGGAGATTATCATTCTCTTCTTTACTTTTATATACAGCTTAGTGAGGGCTGGACCAGACCAGTGGAGAGTCAAATCCAACAGCTTGTAACAACAGCCTTTCTCTTCAATGAGGTGACCACGTGGCTTCAGGGTATGATCCACTATATGAGCATGTTGGGAAAACTCAGTCATTTTCCTGCAGATCACCACTTAGTTTTTTGTCAGGTTACTTTCAGGTTTCTCTGCAGGTCAGATGTGTGCAGAAGGCTCCTGTGGTCATGGTTTATGAAGAAGTTTCTACCATACTTGTTTGAGAGCTCAAGCAACACACGTTGACTCTGGCCAGGGTTTTGAGGTCTGCACTGCATGTTTTTGCTGAGGCTTTACATTTTTCCTGTGGATTTGCTGGTGTAACTAGCCCTGGCTAGCTACAACCTTTTGAAGCATGCCATCACCCAAGTCCCCTCCCTGGACTTTCCTGGGCAGGATGCTCCCCAGAAGCTGATGGCAACTATCACTTCCTCATCTGATTTTTGGAAGTTTGGCAAGGGGTTGTGGGGCAGCAGATATTCCTGCACAGAGGTCCAGATGACCCATGGATCTACCAAGTTCGGGGAGGAATACCTGGGCTGGAAGGATTCATCCCTGAACTACCTCTCTTCTGTGCTTTCCTGCAGTGACCTGGACAAATGTCCACAGAGGAACTGGTGGCATGAGCTTCTCCAGTGGCTTCTGTTGTGTAGCTCAGAGTTAACATTGTTTCTTTACACATGGTTGTTGTGGTTTAGGGTCAGGGCAGCCCCTAAGACCTTTTGACTGAAGTCAAAAGGGCACTAGCTTCCCCCTAAACAGCACAAGGTCCTCAAGGATGAGTGTTTTGTATTTTGGTTGGTCTTCTGTAACCCAGCCCATCACACCTTCAACATGATTACTAGCAGTAGCTGGAAGAAAATGTGGCCAGTGGCCAGTGGCCAGCCAAGCCTACAATTGCTTCTTTGGATGCAGGAACTCATCCTAGGAGCCCAGGGCAGGATCATCAACAAAATCATTGCCCCAGGATTTTGGCAATGTTGCTTTTACACATTTAAATGCCACAGATAGATCCAGCTCCGTGCACCAAGTTTGGAACAAGGCATTGGTTGTTCTGCCAGGGGTGGAACCTGTTCCTATTGGAGGACAACAAATGGATTAAAGGAAATGAACAGCATCTACAGATCCTTCAGAGTTATTAATTAATATCTCATCAACAGCGACTTCTCTATTTGGGTTTTAAATGAAGAAAAGGTTATACTGGAAAACAAATAGGGGACTAGTAATTGGCGATATTAGAGAATTGTCTCTGTAGTTATTACTTAACTGATTTGGAAATGCTTTCAATGAGGAAGGAGTAACATCTGTAGCTATCTGAAGTGAATCTGCCTGAGTTTTCCTTTGTTGGAATATTTGACACTCAAGGTGGCATTTGGACATTTTCACTAGCTGGGAAATCAGAGCAGTACAGTCAGTGCAAAAGATGTTTCACAAATTATTTTGGTTTGAATGTTGCGTTATAAATCTGATTAATCCCTTCTCTACCTAGCCGTGTCTCTTGGGTATTGGAAGTGGAAGGGTATCAGGCAGTATTATGTGTGGCTGGAGAGATGCCTTTTTAGTAAAAAAGTTTGTTCTTTCAACTTGAATAGGAATGAGTGTTTCTGAGAAACAAGATCCTTCTTATTCTTGTGTTTCTCTGTGGTAGCCATGGCTGCAATTCACACTACGCAAGGCTCTGCCTATGATGAAGCCCTGCAGCAGTATTTTCTGTGTGCATCCCTGGTAACTACAGAATGGGGACCCCATGAAGGGTCTCCTCCCTCCTCCACTCCTTTGCAGCACTGCTTTTCTCCAGGATGGAAAAATTGCTGGACACCATTCAAGAATTGATTTTTAATCAATAGGTTTGTTGTACTGGGTGGCGTGTGTATGTTTTCCAGCACAGATCTCCCTCATCCTGGTTATCCTGGGAGAGCAGGGCCTGGCTTCATGTTCCCTGGCCTGGCTTCTTTACCCTGTCAGCAGAGACACCAGCACATGGGACAGGTTGGGTTGGTTGATGTGTTGGTACCTCTGATGCCCACAGGTGCCTGTCAGGCTTCATTTCCAGTTTCTCAGATGCTCTGCCCAACCCACACTGTTGCCTCAGCAGCAGCTAGGCTGGCCACAGGCCCTCCCTTCCCAGCACTATGGGGTTTTTATCACTTTTAAAGCTAGTCAGCACGAAACTTTTAGCATCTTGAACACCCTCCATTGTAGAAGAATCATTAGAAGAATGATCTTGCAAGATTGTACAGCTGAAGGTGCCAGCAATGTTTTGCCACGTGTTAGTCAAGATCACATAAAAACATTACTCATAGGTTTGGTATTTTTCAATCTATCCTCTCTGGGAAATTTCTTCCCTCTACTGGTTTTCAACTAAATTAGCTCTGAGTCCTGTGAAACAAAAAAAAAAAAATGAAAAGAGATGATGTTTCTTTTCTGGAAGTCAGACAGACATGTTTCTAAGGTCCCAGGCAGGTAGCATTTCACGTGAGGGATCACATGCCACTTCTATATGCCTTCTGTGTTTTAACACAGCTCTTGCATTCTGCTTCCTAAAAGCAGTGCACTTACTAAATGTTTAATATGGGTTCTGGTGGTTTATTTCAACCTTCAGATTGGGAACATTTTGGTTATAGAAAAGTTTCATTTGATCAATGGACACTTAGAAAAATTCTGGATTAAATACTGCTTCAAGTTCCAAAGTGAATATTCAGTAAATGAGAGGAAAAGATGCTTTCTGGGAACCAGCCAGGGCACAGCAGAAACATGACAGCTAATTCTTGCAGAGTAAGACAGAAGGCAACAAACTCAAATTTATGTTGCTTACATCCCCATCAGATGGATGGTGAATTGTGGCTGCCCTGGGAACAGGGGTCCTTGCCAGGCAGCCAGTCACTACATGCATCCAGTGCTTGCCGCATATCAGTCCTGTCGCCTTCACCCATTTTCTTACTCTTTTGGCACAGAAACAAGAATAATCAACAATGAAAGATGTTATAGACAGTACACAGAATTGTATT
>JANHFX010023153.1:0-13384 GCA_027560015.1 Chloroceryle amazona | reverse complement strand
CTTCTCTTCTCTTCTCTTCTCTTCTCTTCTCTTCTCTTCTCTTCTCTTCTCTTCTCTTCCTCTTCTCTTCTTTCTCTCCTATATACCCTACCTGCAGTAAATTATGGGCTGAGTTTCTTTTCCCTCTGGACATGAAGAGCAGCTGCCACCAGGCTCGGGTGAGCTGTGATTTGGTATTATCTCAAAAGAAAGTGTCACTGAGCCTAACAAAAATGCATACTTAGCAAAGCATGTCAGCCTGAGTAGACCTATTGGTCTCAGCTGGCTTTAGTCTGCATCTGAAATCAGACAATAAAAGCATTGCTTTAAAGTGTGGAAGAGGCTAAAGGCTCTGTAATAGAATCACAGAATCATACAATGCCTTGGGTCAGAAGGGGCCTCTAAAGGTCATCTGGTTCAACCCCCCTGTAGTAAGGAGGGACATCCTCAACTAGATCAGGTTGCTCAAAGCCCGATCAAGCCTGACCTCCAGGGATGGGATGTCCAGCACCTCCCTGGGCAACCTGTTGCAGTGTTTCACCACCTTGGCTATAAAGAACTTCTTCCTAACATCCAATCTAAATCTACCCTTCTCTAGTTTAAAACCATTGCCCCCCATCCTATCACTACATGCCCTTGGAAATAGTCCCTCTGCTGCTTTCTTACAGGCCCCCTTCAGGTGCTGGAAGGCCAGTATAAGGTCTTCCTGAAGCCTTCTCTTCTCCGGGCTGAACAACCCAAACTCCCTCAGCCTGTCCTCCTAGGTGCTCCAGCCCTCTGATGATTTTTATGGTTTCCTCTGGACCCGCTCCATCAGGTCCATGTCCTTCCTGTGTTAAGGGCTCTAGAGCTGGATGGAGTACTCCAGGTGAGGTCTCCAGAGCAGAAGAGAGTGGCAGAATCACCTTTCAATCTTCTGGACACACTCCTTTTGATGGAGCCCAGGATGTGATTTGCCTTTTGGGCTGCAAGTGCACATTGTTGGCTCATGTCCAGCTTCTAATCCACCAGAACCCCCAAGTCCTTTTCTTCAGAGCTGCTTTCTATCACCTCATCCCTCAGCCTGTAATGATAATGAGGACTGGTCTGACCCAGGTGCAGGACCCTGTGTGTGTGAGATGTAACATGGAAAGCTTACTGCAGGTGTGTATGGGTGGCAGTGTGGCACTGCCCAGATGTGAGCTGTGCACATCTGCTGTGCAGGGAGGTGAGAACTTGGTCAGCATTGCTCAAGGACACTGTGGAAACATCAGAATGTTGAAGCTGTGTAAGGCTGGTGTATGTTGTACAAATTCAGCTTGGCGAGAGCACCTTCACCAAACACATCCACTGCTTTTTGCAAGGTGCAGTTTGTTCTGATGATTCCTTTTGCCTTCTTTTCCTCTTTTTACTTTTTTATTGGTTATAGTCTATTTATTTATATTTTTTTTTGTACCTTCAGGGAATGCTTTGATAGCAATTTCACAGGAATTTGGTTTGGTTTTGTTTGTAATAAATATTGTCATTGGAGTGAAAAAGGAATCAACGGGAGCAATTACTGGTCACAACAGAGTGAATAAATTTATTAATTATCTTCAGCTTTGTTGTTATTTTCATGTGCATAATGATGACACAGGCTGCTGCACTGGCTGTCTAGAGGAAGAAGAAACATTCTCTGAAAGCCTACAGGAGATACTTAGTTTGAACCTCCCTCCAAAAAAGATGTCTTTTTCTTTCGTGTGAAGTCCTGAACAGGTCCCTGTGGATGACACCAGAGGAGACAGAACTCAGACAAGGAGACAAAAATCAGGCTATCCTGGGAAGGGAGGAATAATATTCTTCCCCTGACTTTCTCATGGTCTAAAGCAATCCTGCTACTTTGCATTGCAAGCGTTTGCCTCTCTACCACAAGTTGCTAAACTAGGGCAGAGATACAGCCAACCTCTGTAGCACTCTGGCACTATAATTAGCTCCCTTCAATAGAAAATGCCCCGAGTTTGGCTTAATTATGTTCAGCTGATGTTATTTCTTCACTGTTTCAGTAGGAAGAGGTAGGTGTTCATGAGTTTCATGACCAGCAAGCACCAATAACCACAGCAACAACAAAAATGGCAGATGCTAACTCCAGAGAAAGTACAGAAAAGTTAATTCCAACACTGAAATCATCAGAATAAAGAAGAAAATAAAATCCTTGCACTTATTTCACTTTCCTGCCTTCAGCAAAGTTTTTTGTATCCCTCTTCAAACCTCCTGTCTTCCCTGTTTTTCTGCTGTGGCTTCAAAGAGTCAGGGATGTCCTGAAAGTTTCATAGGATCATAGAAGGGTTTGGATTGGAAGGGATTTTGAAGATCATCTTGTTCCAACGCCCCTGCTACGGGCAGGGGCACCCTCCACTGGACCAGGTTGCTCAAAGTTCCATTCAACATAGTTTCTTTCAGATTGAACAACCTACACAGTCTTTTTGTGGCTGAAACCAGAGGATTATTTCTTTGCTCAAGAAAGGTCTGTCCTAAAGCATCTTGCACTTGATGAGCACAAAAACTTCGTTTTACTTAGTTGCACGACCTTCGTTTGTCACTCTTCAGCTAAACCGGCAACGGTCCTTCTCCAGCCAGTGCTCTGACGTAAAAGATCCCTGGGAGAAAAGTCAACTTGTGAAGCAATTCTGACATCTAGTGGTGTTTGTGGCTATTGCAGTAGAGGGAAAAATACACGTAACCAGATATATATATGACCACCCCATGATCAAAAGGACAAGCCCTCATCACCAACTCAGACTTTTCCTCTACGATAGAGCTGCAGAAAAAAAACAACAATAACCAAAACACATAATTTTAAAGGTTTCCCAGAACATAAGAATAGAAAAAAATTGCTTTAAAAGAGAGATTTGAATGTCATTAATTCTGTGAGTTTTCACCAGTGTCAAGGCAACTTTAGAGATGAATAGAAAAATATGCCAAGCAATCATACGAATGCAGGAATAGGTATAGTGTATGTTCTAATAGATGAAGCTGTTTCTGCAGCTTTTAAGGATATAGAGCCAGAGGGATCTCATAGAGACCACAAGGTCTAAAGTGCTGCAGTTGGAAAGACTTCAGTGCTGATGCTCCAAATTTAATTGCAAGTACGTGAAATGAGGCTTAGCCCCTGTGTATTTTAGTTTAGACTTTTGTCTACATTTTGTAGACATTCAATTGTAAGAACTAATCCTTAAGCAAAGAATTCCAGTAGAATATTAACTTGGTCCTGCAGAGATTTGCACATCAGTATTGTGGAGTCAGCAAAAGAGAAAACCTCCAAGAAAAATCTTCGCTTTGCAAAGAAGCTGGGTACATTTTACCTTGTCAGTTATTTTTGCAAGGACAAAGGTTACTTCAGCACAAAACTCTCCAATTTGAGCAAAGTACTTTTTTCTTTAGGTGCAAGACAAATCCTGCTATGGGGTAAATCTGTATTTATGTTTGGGGGTTATTAAGCCTCCAGAGAAACAGTTGGATGGAACGTCTACTCTTCATCAATTCCACAACATCTGAAAACAAAAGCAAATTTAATAAAATAAAATTTAAAAAAAAAAAAAAAAAAGTTTGTGAAGCTGCTGTAGACATCAGGATTTCCAGACTGTGCAGGTGACCTGTCCAGCTACTACAAATGACCCGATGGCATCCAGTGAAAGACTGGTGTAATTTCTCAGCTCAGCGTGTCTTAAGTCTTCAGTGCATATTCAGAATGAAATGAGAGTTGCAGCTGAGCTTTGCTTTGTGCTTTCATACGTGTGTCCTCAAGGGAGGTAGGTGAACATCATGGAAACGAAGGGAATATTTCTGTGAGGCTACTTAGAGGGAGAGTTTTATCAGCTGGGGCTAATAAGAGCCACCAGTTCCTGCTCCAGGAGTACACAGCCCAGCCAAGTGGTCCTCCTGTAGTTGTCCTAGTGATTATGCCATGAAACAGCAGATTATACAAATGATGGGGAAACAAAAGAAGATGAAAGTATCTGGATCTGCTGCTTTGGGTGGTGAAGGAGCTTGTTCCATATATCTTGCAACCTCTGGGGATGCAGGACTGGACCTGCACTCAATTAAACTAGGTTGAGGTCTTCTTCGATGTGGCTTTTGGGTGTGCAGAGGGAGGTTCTTCCCACTCATTACCACTCTCTTGTTTTCTGATGTTGATTTTCAGAAGTATGGTTTTCTTAAACCCCACAGGGTTAAAAAAAATAAGATTGTTCAATGCCTGATTACGCAGAGGCAGAGGAAGTGAAGCCTTTCAGGGCTGCTGAGGTCAAAGGGGAGGTGCTAATTTCCACCACTGCATCTCTGGCCCTTAGACAGCAGAGTTGCATCAGCCTTCAGCCTAGCTCTTGATGAGCTGTACCCCACAAACTTGAAGCCTTAATAAACAGAATGAGCTCTGGGGAAGGAGAGTTGAGTTTATTTATTACACAGGGATTCATTGCTGTTCAGTGGAAGTCTCTTTCAGGACAAAGAATGAACAGCTAAACCCAGTTCCTTACAACAGGTGGAGAAGCGATGAGGAAAGGTTTGTATGGTGTGCACATTTCAAGGAACCTACATCCCATTTTGCTCTTGCTTCTTCCTGGATGCTCTGTAGGACCTTGTATCCATCTCCAGCACCAGGAGAACCCCACGGAGGGTCACTGAGAGCAGAATTTGCTCCAAACTGCTATTTTCCTTTTGCAAACCCCTCCCATCTTCAGGCCTGCTGCATTCCTCATGACCAGCAGGGCAACCTGATCATCTGGAAGAGCAGGTCTCCAAGATGCGAACATTTCCCAGCACTGTGGGGCAGCCCCAGGTCTGACACCTGTGTTTTTAATAAACTGGCTCGTTGTGCTTGGCTGCCCTGTCTCCAGGAGGGAGAAAGGCAGTGCGATGTGTACAGCTGATCTGGCCACAGCTCAGTGAACAACTATAAAAGCCTATCAAATGTCAAGCTTCTCTTTAAGACCTGGAGCTGCTCAAGCATTTCTGTCAAAATTTACTGAATAAAAGGAGTCAGCTCCGAGAAGCCCCTGATGCATGACAGCCATGTTTCCTTTGGATCACACAGCAAACAGGCAAATAAAGTATTTAGATGAATGTGACCAGAAATCGTCAGCAGCATCTTCATTCCAAGAGGGGCTGGTGGGCTGCAGGTACCGTTTCAGTGCCCATCCTTGGGGACTTCCCTCTAAAATGCTTCTGATGCTGATGTTGTGACCCCAGTTGGTGCCAAGCTGAAGTGTGACCCCCCCCTGTTTGGGAAGCATCATAGAAATGTCAGGGTCTTTAGAAATATTAAGCCATGGCTCTGCTTACGAAACAAGAGGGTAGTGCTTATGTGCTTATTTATTTATATTTGGCACTACTAATACTGAAAAAAAAAAAAAAAAAGAAATAACTATACTAAGAGCAATGCCGCAAAAGTTTGTATGATGTTAGAGAAGCAGAGAACGGAATACAAAATCTGTTGCTGGAAGTAGTATTGGGATTGTGCAGAAAAGGAGCAAGTAGGATGATACCACCAACACCCACCTTTCCCTCCCCACAGTACATTCTCAACTAGTCCTTATTTCTAATATCTGGATTTATACCACAAGTCCCAGTAAGCCCATTTCTAAGTAATTCCTTAGCAGATGCTCTGGGCCATAGCTCTGTTACTGCAAAATCAGGGAAAAATACAGCATGCTAAAGCAATCCCTCTGGGCCTAATTTTTTACCATGAGGGTGGTAAATCACTGGCCTGGGTTACCCCAAGAGGTAGCTGATGCCCCATCCCTGGACACGTTCCAGGTCAGGTGGACAAGGCTCTGATCAACCTGCTCTAGTTGAAAAATATCTCTGCTCACTGCAGGGTGAGGGTGGGACTAGGTGACCTTTAAAGGTCCGTTCTCACTCAAAGCATTCTGTGATTCTATGATTCTGAGTAGGAAGTCTAGGGTATAGTTTATGCTATTAAATATCTGCCTACAAAGTCCATTTTGTGGTTCTACCAACTATGTTGCTTGAGCAGCTGCAAGGCTGAATACAGCTGTAGTTTTTTTTTTTTTTATGTCTGAATTTACCATACACATCATCACAAAGAATTTCTGCCTGGTGTGAAGTTCACCACAAAGATTATGGCACAAGGGGCTGCAGTCCTGCGGCAGTGGAGCCAGTAGAGAAATGATGGAGCAGGTCCCTTGCTGGCACCAAAACATCCTGGAACAGAGATCCAAGCAGACTTTTGATCCCTGCTACACAGAAGAGAAATGCCACTTTTTATTTCCCATTTAATATGCAAGCACTATCTGGAAAACTCTGAGGTTTGCTGTCTTTATGTCAGGGCACATGTCCTGTTACGGAGAGGTCTGCAAGAGTGTAATGTTCCTGACCAGAATTTTCTTCAGCTCAGAGATAAGTGCTGATAGTCCAGGCACTTCATATTCCTGGGAAGTTGTGTTGTAGTGAATGCTCAAGGCCTCTGGGTGCAAGAATCTTGTTTCAGTTTTGAGTTTCCTTTTCAGGAAGACACAAGAGGTTGATGGAGCCCTGCAAGCACCCACACAAATCAGCGTTCCAGAAAAAGATGGCAAGAGGAATCACTGGACTGGAGCAAAGAATCCTGCTTTCTACCGCTCTCATATGATAACATTTAACAGAGACATTAATGTCTTGATGCACCAGCTCTGGAAACAGTGCCTGCTGAAGCTGTCACTCAAATGAAAAGACTCAAATCCCTAAGAAACTGATAGCAGTATTTCACCTCTGGCCATGATGATATAAAAAGCAAGCACCCAGTGACACAGGCTGGCAGTGGGACTCGCCTGCTGATCATTTTACATTGTCACTCTCTGGCAAAGCAGGAACAGGGATCCAAGTCATTTGTCACGACTGTGGGATAGAAAGAAAGTGTCAAAGGATTTTTTTCAAGAAAAGCAACTGTACTTTTAGTTTCATGCTCTATCAGACCACTCTCCGTGGTCTGAAGGTCCCATTATTTCGGTTCAGATTGGAACTGAACCTTTCCCCAGCCACTGCATTAGCCTGTCTGTCCCTGCCTCTCTTATTTAGAAGCACATTTCACTGGGTTCAAAATACTTCCGTGTGGGAGTCAGGTTTGAAAACACATCCAACAGACAGATCCACTGTGAGCTGCTGCCATATGGGTGGGTTTCTAAGTTCTTGTTGCAACCAGCAGGGATCATCCAGCACTGTGAGGGCTCCAAGAGAGCAATTCAACCCTCTCCTTGCAGCAGACACCTATAGACAATACCTCTTGTCTTTGCTGACTGCATGGCCTAGGTTTCCATTGGCACAATGTGAGCTGGGACGGCACACACGTACACACCAGCCATGCAGACACCTCAGGTGATTGAATCTGAACCTGAATTTCAGCCTTAGCTGCATACTGTTCAGACAGCAAAGACTCACATTAGGTGCCTAAATACAGGTGTCTAGTGCCATGTGGGGTGCCCTAGAGCGTCTGAGGCCTCTGCGGAGGATGGGCTAATGGGATACAGGTCTTAGGGGCAACCCAAGCTTTCCCGGAGAGGCAGAAGGAAGCAGGATAGGGTGCTGCAGGGTGGCTCAAGCTGCAGTGGATGCCAGTCCACAAGCAAGGGTATTGAGCTGCAGTTCAAACATGTCTTCTGTGTTATCTGCAGAAAGACCAAGATCAGTATGAAACTCAGAAGTGGAGATACAGAGATTCATACATGGAAATGTGCATATGGTAAAGAGGATGCTCTGTGAGTTGAGGGTTCCTTGTGTGGATGAAGAAGTCTGAGACTGGCAGATACCCGATGTATCTATCAAGGCCTCATGGAGGAACACAGGGCATTTGTGAAGGAGACAATTACATCTTGGTGTTTCCAAGTGACAGTGCCTAAAGCACAGTCAAGTTTTTATTCTGAAGTGTAACATCAAACCAGGCCTCTGGGCTGTAAACGTAACACCCTGAAAAATCTGAATGTCTAAAGTGGTTTTGCTGCTCTTAGTGCTGGTAAATCTGGACATTTAGCAGTTGGTGATTTATTTGCATTGTGCATTTTTGGCTGATGATGCAAGTAAACAAAACATTAGCACTGACTTCTCTTATGGAGAAAAAACTAAGGCTGGGAGAGATTGAGTGATTTCAGTGACCACCCAGAGGACCAAGCACCACATCCAGGTCCCTCAACTGCCTAACCAGTAGCTAATAGAAGAAAAGATAAAGGTTTTGCCATTAGTTTTAAGGAAGTACCAAAAGAAGTTGCATTTTGTACATGCAGCGAATCTCCCTTTCATCTAAAGGTCTGCAAAAGGGAAAATGCAGACAGTGTGTTTTTGTCTTCTGCTGTGCCTGGAGCTCCCAGGTAAACATTAACATGATTATCCTTTGGGCTTTTTACTAGCAGATACTAGGGATGTTAAGCAGAAAGTCTTGTGTTTAGTATCAGGGAGATCTGCTTTCAAATAGGATTAAAGCCCAGCTATGAGTAAGAGAGCAAGAAAAATATTTTCACTAGAATTCAGTTTTTCCTCAAGTGTGGGATTTTCATAACATTCAGATCCAGAATCTGTGTTGTTCTTAAGATGAAGTCACTTACTTAAAAATGCATTATGGAGATTCTCCACCCCTCACCTGACCTTTGGGCTTTCTGCAGTGGTTGAGAAGTGTTTTTCTTAGGTTAAATCCCCAAAATTTCTTAATCCTTTGGCTACCCCACCAGAACTGGGTCTGTCCTGAACTTTGCAAGCTGCCCGTCATTGCTACCTGAGTGTTGCTAATTGCTGTATTGTTTCTCCCTGGGCTGAATTGTTTCTTTCTAGGCAGTTGATTAAATCAGCTAAATTAATCCTGGTGGGACAGAGTGTTCTCTGACAGGAACCAAACCACTGCATTAAAACAAATGAAAATAGGTTGTTTTTTTTTCTCAATTCCACAAATGTCTGGCTGATCTTATATTGTACAGCTGGTCTCTGTACCCTGAAACTTTTATGGTTAGGGTGCTAATGACTTGCATAAATATTAAGATTCAAAAGACTCTCAATATGTTCAGGTTTTGAATGCAAATGACTAAGATACGTCTCTGCTACTGAAATATGAAAAAAAAACAAACAACCCGACCCAACAACCCAAACCCTCATCTTACATGATCCTACTAAAACCACTAAAAACCTGCAGCTGTCCATATTTGGTCATATAGTTTGACTTCATGCCCGAGTTATTTTAAGTGCATTTGATATAATTCTGATAGCTCAGCATCAAAAGAAGAGTAAGAATAACCCGATGGATAATTCAGCCGAGGTCACAATCTCCGGATCTCCCTGTTGCTAGGACTGGGATTCTTCTCTGACCCTTGGCAATGGGACAATCCTGCCTGTCACTGCCACCTGTAAAGCAAAGGTGAGGGAGCACTTAGAAACAGTTGGGGTTCTTACTGTTCCCTTTGCTTTTCTGCTATCCAGTCTCACTCGTTTCTTTTGTGTGTTACTTTCCAGATCAGCTTCTCTCCCCCCTGCTGAAAATAAAGTTCTGTAGAGAAACTGCTAAAAGCAAAATCTTCCTGTATACAGAATGATAATACAGTCTAACATCTAAATCGAATTTTATAATCCCCACAAGAGACTTAGTGAAAGCCTCAAGTCAGGGAAAAATTGATTTGGAAATGGATCTAGGTATAAATCTTTTAGCAGTGAGTGGCTTCCTTATAAAATCCTCCTAAGGGGATCAAATATACCTCATAAGAAGCTGAACATTTGGACACTTCATTTAATTATTAGTCTTGTTCTGGCCTCAGTTTTATAGACACAAAGTGAATTAAATAATCAGGATAAATCAGAGTATGACTTTGCATGTTTAATTTTGTCCCGAAGGAACAGTTTGTCTCTTCTTGCCCCACTCCCCCAGAGTCCCCCGTCCTGTCTAGTCCCATAGATACACAAATATATGGTCATGTTTCTGAAGGCAGCTGATGGTGATAACCTGACATGTCTGAAGCTAACTGTAGATGTTAAAGCATTTCAAATTAAGTTAAATCCCCTGTGGGAAGCTGCACTGTAAAGTTTAGTGGCAAGTGGTGACACCAGTTTAAGGTCAGTTTCCTCGTGGCTGTAAGAGCTGCACATTTTTTAATAATGGTGCTTACTTCACAGATTTCCCTGATTTTCCTAACTTTCCCACAAGTCCCAAGTACAGACATATCCTCTGTTTGCTCTGGAGATGCCTCTCCTGTAATTACTGCCCCTGACTCTTGTGAATGTTTTCCTCAGCTCCCTTGTCAAAAAAATAGGAGCTGAGCTTTTCTTGTGGTTCATTAACCATTTTCTCTTCCACAACAAATGCCCTCTGAAGTTTAGCAAAAGAAAATGCTGTTAAGAATCTCTGTAGGGAGGAATGAAAGCACTAATTACTGTTTCAGAACTGTCTTGATTGATTTCTCTGAATTCACTCCTTTTCCTGCACCAGGAACAGCCTGGTTAGTAAACTGTCCATGGTGAATGAGAGAGAAGATTGTGAGATTTAAAATAAAATTATTTAATCTGAAGCCATTTAGTTCCAAGAAAGCAGGGAGTGCTCAGGACTGCTTCTGCTTATTAGGCTGACCATTACAGCTGAATCGCTCTTGCTGGGACCATCGCTTGTGTCCTCTTTGTGTTGTCCTCATGTCTTGCAGCATTTACTTAGTGCTCTCTTGGCATGGTTGGGAAGGGAGGTTTGCTTTCTTTCTACAGTGCTTCAAACAAATTACTAACAAATGAGGTTGAGTATCATAGAATAGTTTGGGTTTGAAGGACCTTTAAAGGTCATCTAGTCCAAACCCCCCACAGTGAGAAGGGATATTCTTCAACTAGAGCAGGTTGCTCAGAGCCCCATCCAACCTGCCCTGGAATGTTTCCAGGGATGGATCACCAACCACCTCTTTGGGCAACCTGGGCCAGTGCTTCACCACCCTCACTGTAAAACATTTCTTCCTTCTATCTAGTCTAAACCTACCCTCTTTTAGTTTATGAGAGGTAATAGATTTCATTTGATTGACCAATTAACTTGTATGTGGGTTTATGTATTGGTTACTCAATTAGAAGATACAACTGTTCCCTGAAAAATGTGACCTCTTTGGGCATCTGCATGTCCCTTCCCATAGCCACAGCACACTGTGAAGCCTCCCCATTTGTAAACCTCATTGGCTTGTTTGGATAGGCTGAGAGAGTTGGGGTTCAGCTTGGAGAAGGTTCTAAGGAGACCTTATTGTGGCCTTTCAGTACTTAAAGGAGGTTTAAAAGAAAGCTGGAGAGGGACTTTTTCACAAGAGCATATAGTGATACGATGAGGGGTAATGGCTTTTTTGAAAGAGAGTAGATTTACTTTAGCTGTAAGGAAGGAGTTCTTCCCTCTGAGAGTGGTGAGACACTGGAACAGGTTATCCAGGGAAGTTGTGGATGCTGCATCCCTGGATGTGTTCAAGACCATGTTGGATGGGGCTTTGAGCCCATGGCAGGGTGATAGGAACCAGATGATATTTCAGGTCCCTTCCAACCCAAACCAATCCATGATTCTATGATGCCATTCTATGAAATGCTTCTCCTCACCTTCACTCACAACCTATTCATGTACCAGGACAGCCTTATATTGGCAGCTGCAGCACACACCCATCAAAAACTGATTTTGGCCTGAATTTAGCTTCAGTTACAAGCTATCTAAACATAATCTGAACAATGCCTACCCAGTACATTCCAGCTCCAAATTTAATGACACGATTCCAGCAAGCAATTCAGTAATTATTGTAAGGTTAAAAATCAAAACAAAAGGGACATGTTAAAAGACTAGTCTCTGGGATGAGATAAAAACGTAGAAGGCAGCAGAGCCTTGCAAGGTGGTAAAGAAACAAATGGACCTTGAGTCGAGGCACAAGAAATTCCCCCTGGTGATGTGCCAAGAGATATCACCAGAAATGCTCAGGTTGTGTCCTTTAGATGAACTTAGCTCATCATAATGTAAATATCACACCTCCAGTGCTTAAGTTGCCCACCTCCAAGTAAAAACGCCTACCCACTGAGAACGTGCAGTGAATTTAAAATGCAGTGTACATTTAAATTGAGGCGAATAAAGAATTGTCCTCTGGGTATCAAGTAGAGGTGTGCTTACAGGGTAAGGAGTGTTTATGATACAAACATGTTGCTTAGCTGTAACTTGCTGTGCTAGCTACTGTGCTATTATTTATTGGAACTTTTATTCTATTTTTTACAGTACTGGAACAGGCTGCCCAGGGAGGTTGTGGAGTCTCCTTCTCTGGAGAGATTCAAAGTCCACCTGGATGTGTTCCTGTGTAACCTAATCTAGGTGATCCTGCTCTGGCAGGGGGGGTTGGACTAGATGATCTTTCGAGGTCCACTTCCAACCCCTAACATTCTGTGATTATTTATGATTATTTATATATTTATTATTATTCTTTTCTGCGCAGGACTGAAATAAAGCAAATATCCTGACTCTGTCTGTGATTCAGCTCTTTGCACACTGGGTGAAGAACCCAAGTCTGGGATAACAGCTCGTTGTCTGAAAACTTCAACGTTGTGTTCAGCAATGATGAAAAAGAGCATTTTAGGAAAAGAATTAAGAACTAATGAGAAAATACTCTTTGCTCATATATAGCCACATAGCTCTCACATCTTGAATGTTCCTTGCAAATTCTGTTCCTCTCCTCTCCAAACAGATATTGAAGGGGATGGTACAAAGAGGAGTGAGGTAAAGAAACAGGCAATGGTGATTTTCCTGCTTTTCATAAGGTATAATTACTGCACCAGCTCTGCAGGCTTTCAACAAAAACTATTTAGATCGGACATGAGGAAAAATATCTTCCCCACAAGGGCTGTCTGGGCCTGTCCCAGGCTGCCCAGGGCAGTGGTGAAGGCCTCAAGATCCCCGTAGGGGTTTCAAAGCCCTGGAGATGTGGTGCTGAGGAACATGGGTTAGTGGTGCCCTGGCAGTGCTGAGGGAACGGTTGGACTTGATGATCTCAGAGGTCTTTTCCAACCTAAACGATTCTGCGGCTCCTCTGCCAGGGTTGCCCGTCACCGTCCCACCGCGCTGCGGTGCTGGCTGTGACCGGGCCACTGCGCGGCCCTTCCGACTCCCGCCCTCTACGCCCCCGGGTCACCCCGCACTACAACTCCCACAACGCCCCGCAGCGCTTCCTCAGGCCCCGCCGCCTCCTCTTTGATTGGCTGCCACCACCTGGTGGGGGCCTTCTGGGTTTAAGCCAATCCGCGTGCGCGGGGTTGCCCGGCGCTGCGCCGGGGTGGGCAGGGCTCAGGCGCCGCGCAGGGCCGCCCGCCCGCCGCGATCCGCCGGGCCGGTGTCATTGCCGAAGGGGACGATGTCTCACTGCAGCCGCGCCGCCGCCCGCCTGCTGGGCCACTTCCTCCGCCGTGAGTACCGAGCCGCCGGCACCCTCGCTCAGCGCCG
>JANHFX010023152.1:26920-39108 GCA_027560015.1 Chloroceryle amazona | reverse complement strand
CCCTTTTGGGGAGGGAGGGGGGTTAACAGAGAGCGTCTGTTGGGTCTTAGGGGCTGCCCTGACCCTAAACCACGACAAAGATGCAGAACATAAAAAGAATATGTGGAGAAAGTGGTCTCTATAGGTAACTGAAGCACATAACCACCAGGGGACTTGAACATCAGACATTATTTCTTGTGAAAAGATTTGATATCTATTTCAGGTTACATCTACACTACTCAATGGAGAGTTACTCAGAGAAATTATTTTTCTCAGAATCAGATGGAGACATTTCTAACAGACCTATAACAAAGCTATCAAATTCTGCTTTTAAACTGGAGCAGCTTTACACTGTTTCAGAGAAAGTTCACTTGCTCAGGTGTCTCTGAATTGCAGTACATATTAAGTGCTGCTGAAGTGGTCTCAGAGAACTCAGATGGAAATAGTTTTGCTTCTTGACATAGCATTAAGAGTGCTGTCAATTCATGTAAATAACTGTAGGCCTTTAAGGTTTGGATTTCTGTTTGTGAATTTTCCTTTTTTTTTTTGTATTATTTAACATTCAGTGAAGAGAAATAGAAACTTTTGTGGCTGCATTTATCTCATCCTACTGAAATAAATTGCTAAAATATGCCTTTTTTCTGCCCAGTTACTGTAAAGAGAGCATCTGTTCAGCAGCAGATGCTTGTATTGTACTTAGATGAGAAGAATCTCACCTTAGTTGTCTATCACTTGCTTCACGCTTGTATACCGAGAGCACACCATTATACCAGTCCTGAGTGTCTAAGTGATTCAGACAGAATTCACTGATGCACTGGGGGTTGGGTATCAGGGTGGATATTCATAGATGTGAAAGAGTTGAAATGACAGCATGGGTCTGATATTATGGGCTGATAATGCAAGAAAGGAAATAAACAGCAGAATTGCAGAGAGAGAAAAGGTTCATATGTGCTGACATG
This sequence comes from Chloroceryle amazona, assembly GCA_027560015.1. Lineage (NCBI taxonomy): Eukaryota > Metazoa > Chordata > Aves > Coraciiformes > Cerylidae > Chloroceryle > Chloroceryle amazona. The sequence continues at coordinate 38,170 of JANHFX010023152.1, read as the reverse complement.
CTTGTCCTGGCATAGTTTAGTTTAATCCACCCTACTTGCTTTTTTCACCCTATTCTTCAATCCTCCCTTCCAGAAACAGATTTAGGTATCCCTTTATCTCTCTGAGCCTGTACTTCAGTTACCTTCACTGGTAACTTATTCCATATGTCTCTCTGAGAGTGAAGCAACACTGATCAAGTCTCTGTTTGCTCATTGTTACCTAATATTTCAATTTAGTCCCTTAGTTTTCCCCTTTAAGTAATAATAACAGAAGCCCACCCTTAGAGTTTACTTTACATTTTCACTTATCTCCCTTTCTCAATACTGAAAATTTCAACTACACCACCTCCCAGATTTTTTTTCCATGGAGGATAGGATCAGTTCCCACAGATTGTCTTGAATTTCTATAAATAAATAAATATTTGCACTTTTAGGAATAAAAAATTTATTTTTTTTTCTTTTTTCTTTCTTTTTTTTTTTTTATCACTGAGGAAGAACTTAATCCTGCAAAATGTGAACTTTAATCAGGTGACTAAACCAATTAACCCAATATAATAGGCAACATGTAAGACTTTCTGGATGATAACTTGGAGAACAGAAAAACAGGATATAGTCTCATGTCAGGTAGTCATAACACACATGGGCTTCTCCAAGTCAGGTCATCAGGAATAAATGAGCTACTATAATACAGTCAGGACGGGACCAGAAGTGAAGAAGAAAAGAAAGGCCTGAAAAGCATTTGGTCTGACATTTCTTCTTGGAAGAAAAATATGGTTTGAGTAATTTTCCCTTTATTTCTGGTGTTAATGATAAAAAATCCATTTTTCTTCTCTAGACAATTATAGTGTAATAATAAAGCACTGAGGAACCAGAATAAGTCTCTTTGTTTCTTTCTTTTACAGAGATTGTATTTAATATAGTTATTTGCATATACCTTCAAAGAAGACTAAAATTGAAGAGATAAAAAGTGGAAAAGGGGAAAGGAATAAGAAGCTTTTTAGTTCCTGAATCTCTTCCATCTTACAATGAGCTTTGGTTTACACTGGCAATTCTCCAGTGGGTTACTGATGATTTATACCTGCATTTGTGAACTTCAAGGTATGAGAACAGGATGCTGTTATGGCTAATATGATGAACTTGAATTCAGAAAGCCTGGCTTTAATTCCTGGTGTTGCCAAAAATGTCATAAGAAAGAGCAGCCTATTAAGAATGATGTTTCCGAAAGCAGATAAGTGATTTGGGAGCTTCCTGACTGTTTTCCTAAGTGGCTTAGATACTTTTTCCTGTCAGTTTTCCTTGAAACAGAGTTCTTGGCTATATTAACAACATTTTTTTTTTAACTGCTCCACTTTACATATTATTTAAATATTAAATGGGACCAAGACAGTGAGCTGGTTTACTTCTAGACCTAGCTCTACAAAGCAGTTAATATAAACCAGGCAATTATTAATTAGAAAAAGAAATAGAACCTAGAACTATTTTTGTTCAGGTGAGATTGTTTTCTCTTGTTCTGGCCTAATTAATATTTAAGTGTTCCATTGAAAATACAGTTGTTTCCACAGGAAAGAAAGGCATCAGCCTTGCACTATCTGGGTCATGTCAAGTATTCTCCTAGAGAGTAGGCACAATAGATCCAGATTCCTGTAAGAAGTGTGAAAGAATAGATTCATTTTAGGCAAAAAAATAACTCCAAGAATCACGTATAAAATGGGACACACACATACACACATTGAGAGGGGTAGGGATACGTATGTCCTCCAATCCTACAAACTTTTTTCTGTGGTTCTACTTTGAAAGACAAAATCTGAGTAAGACACAGATCATCCAATGAGGACAGGATGCTTGTCAGCCCCAAGCAGAATGAGACCTCAGGGTCCAGGGTAAGGCTCTAATATCACTACAGGAAGGATGTATAAAACATAACCTGGTTTTAGTATATCCTAGAGGCCATATTATGTAGTCAGAAGCTAGGGGAATTCTGATATTAGAGCACATTAAGGGTGCTTAGATACTAGAGGTGATGTATTTTACATATATAAACTTCCAATGGAATTCATAGCCTCTGCAAATAGTCATATCAGCTTCCCACAGAATGAAGACAAAAAATAAGCACTTGAAAATGGAATTCAGAAAAGCCATAACTTTGAGTGAAGAAGTGTCTATAGCCAAAAAGGAAACCTTAAGGAGAAGAATTAATCAGTAAATCCCTCCGTGTAAAAAGAAAATGAACCACTTTCCCTTTATAGTAAATAACACGCAGAGCTCTCTGTCATTAGATTAGATAGCTCAGATTCAGATCTAACTTGAAGGATTTGAACCTACAAAACATATTTTTAGTATCTAAATCTTCAAACAATAAAACACACTGAGGTGTATTTCTTGTTGAAACTTGCCTAAAATAGCATCTAAAGAAGAGAAAAAGAAAGAGAAAATAACTACTGCAGGCAATTGGGCTACTTTCTTGAGAGACAGGTTTAAAGCTCTATTTTAGTACAGACTTCATAAAAGGTGAAAAAGTTTTAGAAAAACTATATTCTTGCCTCAGATGATTTTCTAGACCAGGGACAGGGCATCTCTGAGAGGAGGAAGTGGACTAGAAGTCCTGCTTGTAACAATAGCTGATGTGGATGCACAACTCCACACTCTGCCTGAGCCACCCAGTCATTGAGAATTTTAATGCAGGGTGTATCCTGGATCATGGCTCAACATCTCCACACCTTCAAGGGATGTACCCTTAGGAATTTACCCTGAACACCTATTGCAGAGAAGAATTAACTGCCTACAGGTGTTTCTTGTTTCTTCCATTTCAGTATGGATATGCAGTTGAGGATCCTAGAAAGTTTCTTTCTTAAGCTTTCTGCATAAAGAACAATGCTTTGTCCTACCTTTGTCTCTTCCAGTTTAAGTTCTTTCTACCCTGAAGTACCAAGAAGTAGTCTTATGGTATTTCCCAAGCTTGAGGCTTGTGACAACTATTTACTGTTGTGAAAAAAAATACTAATAGGATCATCTCCTCAAATCAGTAATTCTTTCCATTTCTGACTCATTTAGTCTGCCTTTGAGGCCTAAATCATATAATTAACAAATATTCTGAGAGCTTTTGCCTAATTTGGCAACAGCTGTTAAAATGTGCTTATATGCTGTGATCTGGTTTTGTTATAAAATGGCTTTATAATGTTTCTGTAGAAAAAAAATCTTAGTTTACTTTTCTTGATTTCATTGTACCGTGATTTATATTTAACACCTCTGTTTTCATTTTACTGATCAGAATCTATGAACAGTAAGAAAAATCACAAGCTGGTACTCATTACGAGAAGTATAAAATTTTAAGATTACATTTATAGTTTAATAACTCACTGATATTTTCACCAGGAATGTGTTCACTGTTGGATATCCAGTTAGCTGTTTAAATTTAAGCCAGGCAAAAAAAATTACTGCTTGCTTTTCTGAACTTAATCTGATTTATAAACTACGGAGGGTAAGCACACACAAGCGTCCACACTCTTTATCATCTTACACAAAGTACAAATGGTATGTACATCAATATTGTCAAACCCTAAGAGTTCAAAGCAATGGCTTACAGGGATTCCAGTAACACATATAGCATATTGCTTCTTTGACTTCTGTTTCTGAGCTCATAATTTCAAGCTTCTCTCAGTGATGGAGAAAAATAACAAGGATGTTCCTTACCATTGAATTTTAGAATTAACAGCAGTGTCTTCTCACTGACATAAAACACTCGGCCTACATAATACCATACTTCATGCTCCAAGATATACACATTAATATGTGCATACATAAATATAAACATATACAGAATCACAGAATCTCTGTGGTTGGAAAAGACATTTAAGGTCATCAAGTCCTCCTGTTACTTAACTCTACCAGGGCCACTACTACACCATATCCTTAACCACCATGTCTAGACAGCTTTTAAATACATCCAGGGATGATGATTCAATGACCTCCTGGGTAGACTGTTCCAGTCTTTGATAACCCTTTTGGTATAGAAGTTCTTTTCCTTTCAAAATATCTAAAAAAATATATGTGTTGAAGGAAAAAAAATACCAGATTTGAAATAAACTCTGGGTTTTTTAATTTAGATTTTAGAATATAATGTAGCATCTAAATACAGTTTGTAAAAAAAACCAAAACCAAAACAACCAAAAAACCCACCCAAACAAACAGACCAAAAAAAAAAAAAACCCACAACAAAAAAAATCCCAATCCAAAAAGCAATTTTGCCTTCCTTCCCTCTCAAATATATTAATTTTTGAGTCTGAGACAGATTCTTTTTTTTTGATATAATTTTTTTATTGCAAGATTTTATCTTATTCAGCTGCTGATACCTTTAAAATTGTGTTCTTTCTTTGACAGTCTATAGTTACAAGAGGTCTAGTGACGTGTGATAAATACAGCATCTACAAAAACCACGTAGGTTACCTTGATATAAACCTAGACGCAAAACTGAGTTGAAATTAGTGAATGTTTTTGGTTTTACAAAAATGCTGAGAGTGAGTGTTTTACTCGCACAGTAATATTGCCAGTGACCTGGGCAAAGGTCAACTTCATTTAAAGATCTATAAGCTTCAATTTGTATAATTAAGTTGCATATCATTTGCCCAAGTAAGGACATAAGCTAGGAAGTCAAGCCTCAGTAGTCACTATCTTTAATGACTTATCTGAAGAAGGCTTTAAACATCATGAGGACTAGAATTTAGGGTTCATGGATGCTTTTAGCAGATCAGCAGAGAGCCTGGCCAGAAAGCTGTATTTATCAGTGTGGCTCATTGGATTTGATAGCATTATTTTATTTCAATTACATGCAGATATAAATAACTATCCAAGAGAAATCTGGGCCAGAAGTTTCAAGTTGTAGTTCTCTTTCTCTCCTCAGGATGAAATCTTCAAACATATGTTTCCCAATCAGGATCATATTCTTTTAGAACTGTAGACTTGATGTGTTTCCACTAATTCCAGTTAATCTGTTTTAGACTTTTTCTTCATTTGTCTGGAAAACATCCAATATACCACATGTTTTCTTTTTCTCCGCATCAGATATTCTTATGCTAAATGGAGATATGAAAAAGCACGGAGAAGTTCCCAGTATCACTTACACTTCTGCCAGTCTTTTCCCCTCCCACATTGCCTGCTGTGCTCAAATCCCTTGTCTTCAGTTACATAGTTAGTTAAATAGCTTTCCTTTAATTTTAAACTACTTCAAATGTAAATCTTGAAAGGCATGATATTGCACCCACTGAAGGCTTTCCAATGTGTAAAGATGGCCCAGCTATAGAAAAATATCACCAAGGGAACTCTGACGCAGTGGGGGAGATGAAGGCATTGAACTATAAGCTGGAGAAAGACCATATTTCATGAGCAGCTGTGTTCAAATGTAGATGGCAATGTTGTACTTTTTCTGCTTCTGGTGTATCTCAGAAGGGAAATCACTGAGACCATAAACATGACTAAAAATCTTTTGCCCCTAATTTTGCCATAAAAAAAAAGATCTTTCACAAAAAGTGAGATCTTTCTGTGAAGCTTCCCTCTTGCCATTTGCATTGGACCTGGCATCATGGGAGTCTGTGCATTTTGCCTTGAATATAGAATATAAACATGCAAAGTGAAACAATGGGGCTGTATAATCAGGAGATCTAGGCTAGTGAATATTTCCCTGGAGATTGTTCTAAACCAAAAAACAAAACCCCAGAGCCTGAGAGCTGACATTTTTAGTTCCTCCAGTGCTAGCCTGCCATATTGCAACACCACAGAAAAGTAGAAAGTATGCTAATGACCAGTACAGTTATATAGCTCAACTGGTCATTTAAATATTAGAGAATTAGATAGAAAATGAAGGAAGACAATGACAAAACATGCAAGAATAAAATCAATAAAGTGGAAGTTCACAGTGAGTTTGAGAGACATGAAAGATCAAGTTAGAAAGGTTGGACAGATAGATGCATTGGAAAATATGCAAAAGAAAAACTTAGTCTACTAAAAAGTGAATGAAGACTGCATGTTAAAGACAAGGCTGAAATATTCACTGCCACCATCCCATCAAAATTCACAGAAAAGAGCACAAGAACCAAAAGGATTAAGCTGCATCATTACATCATATAGTTAAAAAAATTGTTGAAATAATAGTGTGTACTTGCATTTCTGGATTTCCATAATTGCATTTTATAAATTTCAAATAAGATTATGATAATTATGTTAATTAAGTTGTTCTCAATAGCAAACACTAATTTGTCTTTTCAAAGTCAAATAGTAATACCTGTCTATATAAAAAGACAAGACTCAGTTGACATGAAAGACATTGTCAGTCTATTGCTGGCTTTTCTAAATGACTTGAACTTCTGGATTTATTAAGAATCATCCAGTATTTTGCAGAACCTTGACATATGCCTCCAGCTCTGAATTTTATACATAAAAATGTTTCAAATCAACAGTTAGACTGGAAATTGTGGGATAATATTTGAAGTGCTGGTTTTTGCCTTTTGCTATGTGCATTTTAAAATTCACATTGGTGTTTTTTTTCTTCACCATTTTAAAAGCACAAGTGACAAATACATAGATACAGAATTCTGGAACCACAATATTAAGACAAAGTAATGCACGTCATGAAACCTGATTCTTGCAGAACACACACTGCTACTGACAGGTCGAAAAATGTAAGAATTTTCAGTGATTTTTTCAATAACTAATGCCATTTACCAGAGATCTATGGTATTATTAATGTTCCAGACATTTAGCTTGGTTTTAATTTTTTAGTCCTCTGAAACATTTTCACATATTTTCCAAGCTAAAATAATAAAAGCCTAAAGCAACCCCTTGGCTGTATCATATAACTGATAATACATAGATGCATTTAATAAGAATTTTAAACAACTAGAGTTAATCATATCCTTTCACTACTGCTCTTTAGCTAGCTTAACTCCAAAGTGAAAAGCAAGATTTTGAACTAGTGATTCATGGTTGATGGGTTTGCTCTTCACGTTTTGTTATGGTAGATTTGGAAATGGAAACCTTGCAAGCAAAATAATTTCATATCACTGTTAGGATTCTCATATACCACTTTCCCACAGCTTTGATGGTGTTGTTTTCTGTTAATGGCATGCAATAAATAGTTTGTGAAATATAGAACATTTCTGTGGTTTTATTAAGGGATATTTAAAAAAAAAAAAAAAAAAAGCCAGCTCCACAGCCTTTCCTGAAGGATTTAACCTTTATTCTCCATAATGAACAAGTAATGCTTATCACAAATCTGAAATGTATTACTGTGTAAATTTTCCAGTGGTTATAAAACACCTTTATTTCCAGACATTTCCTTTAAAACACTATTGCATTTTTAACATTAAAAAATGTCAGTTAAAAAAAAAATATTCTGACAGAAACAAAGTTGACCATTCATTTCCAACTAAGTTTAAAAGAATAACAGTGCAAAAATATATTTTAGAGGGGAAAAAAAAAGGAAAAAAAAACCCACATAAATTATACTTTTTAGCAATTAATCCCTCTAATCCTAGAACATCAAAATGAGTCTGACTCATAGTCATGCCAGGAGGAACCCCCAGAGTTAATCTGATCCAGCTCCTTGCTCAAAGAAGGTGTAGATAAAACAGGTGATCAAGATCTTGTCCAGTTAAGCACTGAATATCTTAAAATACTGAGTCTGCACAAACTGGGCCCTTTCATCCAGTGTTTGACAATTTTCCTAGTTAAAAGTAAAGTAAAATAAATTAAAATCCTAACATCTAAGAAAAAAATCTGTTTTGAAAGTTGTCTGTCTTCCTTCCATTGTACACCTCTAGAAGTCTGTACATCATTCCATTAGGTATTTTTAGAATTATTTTCCTAAGATTGATAAACCATTTATTTTCTTAGAGGTCTCATGTTTTACTACTAGTTTCACTTTTGTGTTAAGGCCTGTTACACTTAACGAGAAGTATAAACCCTGCCTGTATGAGTGTTAGTGCAAGGAGGAAGGAAATGGGAACTTTCAGCATCTGTAACTTACATTTAATTAAATTAGTCTCTTTCCTTGGATTGTGAACTCAGCCTGTGTAAAACTGACCATAGTTCAGAAGTCCTTCGGATCATACAAGTTTCATGATCCTCAGTGCTCTGCATAGCCACAACCAGAAGACTGCAACTTCTTTTTTGATACTTTTTGGAAAAGAAAATAAAACTGTGATAGAAGGGCATTAATTTATTAACTGAGGGGAAAAAAATCATGAAAATAACCCACAACAACAAAGTTTCAAAATAAAAATGCAATTATAAATAATAGATTATTCTCTACAGTTTTGAACTAAAACTTAACCATTATGGCACTTCAAATCCTGGTGAGAAAAGATTGTTTCACATATTAAAAGTGTGAACTTCCTGTTAAGAAATAAAATTCTTTCCCTAGAAGTTCCTACTGATGGACTAATTATATGCTGACTTCTACTACAGGTATTTCCCTGTGAACTTTCTATGAGCCCAGGTGGTTTTTGCTATGCCATGCATAAGGCTTTTTGTTTCAGATCATGTCTTGGTGAGACTTGTAAATTAATTCTTTCATATTTCCTTTTATTTTCCACAGAAGTAAAGCTGTACAGTGTCAACACAACCATAAACTCAGTGACTGCTTGTTGTTTATTTCATGTTTTTTTCTAACTGACAAAGCAACATCCAATAAATAGAAGACTATTCAGACAAAGTTTTTATGGTTAGCTATTGAAAACACAATGTTTTTATAGGCAGTTATTGAAAACAGAATTAACAGGAAGTCTTTATATTAGTCTTTTCATAGTGCTATAATAATAGAAACAAATATACTGCAGAGAACTGAATGATAATTTTACTTACAATTTTTCTTTAAATTTGGAAATTTTACAGAGAAGTTGCATCATGAACTGATCTGTACTTTTTTAACAGGAAACATGATATTCCTGGAATATGCTTTCAGGTTCTTAAATTCATGAAGAAAAGGTAAATCCTGTGCAAATTAAAGAAAGTTTAAAAGGAGATTTGGGAAAGACCTGGTACAAAGAGGTAAAATGTCAACAAAATCACTGCAGATAAGTTCATTTGCAGCAGCAGAAGATCTGATCAGAATTATTTCCTACAAGAATTACAGTAACGTTTTAAAGATCAAATTACTCTGTTCTCCTGGTATTGTATGGAAAATGTTGTGGCATTTAGATAAATTTCTTGGAGAGATTTTCAGGATTTTTTTGTTTTGGATAGTCAGTGAAGCTCATAAAAACACTCCCTCCAAACCAAATGTAGTAAATGTAGAAATACAAACACATAGCTGATCTTCATTTTCTTTAGCCTCAATGAAAAAGTTGCAGCTCACTGACTCTGAGTTCTGATTCATTTATTTATACTGAAAATTTCATCTGTCCATCTGTTCTACACATATTCTTGAAGTATATATTATATACTTTATGTTTGAAGAAAAGATGAAAGAAGTTCATGTTTAGTAAATAATTAACCACTCAAAGACAAAAAAAACCAAACCAAACCAACCAAACAAAAAGAGTCCTGGGATCAAGAGAGTTAAGTTTTCTCGTTAACTTGGGCAACAATTTCAGATTCTTGCACTGAAATTGTAGGCTCACTAAAGCCAATAGGATTGTTGCCATTGTTTTCCATAGCTCCAGGAATTCCAACTTCCTTTGACTATTCCATTAGAAACTATTTCTATCAGATTGAAATTCTACCTTCTTTATTGGAATATGGTTGTTATTATCTTTTGCTTGGGTTTCAGACTGTCCTTGGAATAAATTTTCAGAATTACGTTCTATTGCTGCTTGTCAGACGACGTGACAATAACTGATTTTTCCTGCTGGCTGCTCTCCATGCATTAAATCAGTTGTGTTACAATAGAACAACTGGAAATAAACCCTGGTATTTTCCAAGAACCTAAGAGAAGCAGTATTCAGCCTACCTTCGGAATTCAGTAACTATTGTACACCTAATTCCGTTAGGCTTTTTTGAGTATTTCATGACTTGAGTTGATAAGAAAGCAAAGTTTTTTGGCATCCTTTATAATAAAATATTCTATAAATCTGAGTCTACCTTCCAATGCAAAGGAGTCCTTTCCTTCTCATTTTCTAAGTTCCTTAATTTCATCCACATGCCTCTCATCAGTGCCTGTAGCCAGACTGAAGAGTGCAATGTGTATCCAAATATATATCTAGGAACAGATTGCAGAAACTATCAGGCTTCAAAACTTGATTGGCCATTAGCTATTCTCTGTAATTCTTCACTTATTTTTTAACTCGAACAAGATACAGAGTGGCTCAAAGCTGAGCTTACAGAATCTGCAGTTTAACTCTTTCCTTTTTTTTTTTTTTTATTTCATATTGTTTTTATGAGTCATTCCAAGACAAAATCTTAGCCCTGGATTTTTGCTATTGGGAATTCTCTGAAGCATTCTAAATTCAGTAATTCTGACATACATGAAAAGGTTAGAACAATATTATTACATCATGGCCATGTGCTCTGCTAGGTCTTTTCTATTCCTTTCATGACTGTATCTCTATGTGGATTGATGTAGCAGCTTGTTCTTCACTATAGATGGTAGGGACAAAACCTTCCAATGGAGCAGCTTTCTGTCACAAAGCACTTTTCAATCGAAATAAAGTTCCATGAAAATGCTTCAATTCTGAATTTATTTTATTCAAATGGAAAAAGGGAAAGAAGGATGCACGGAAGAGGCAGTCTTGGAATCTGCTTCTCCTTGCATTAATACTCTCTTGTTTTCTGGGCCAGAGCAGGAGGAGGAACCCCTATGAAGCCTGTTCCTCTTCAGCAAGAGATCTAACCATTAAGTCGTAGAAGAGGCTCATGATCCCCCTGGCCCCAGGATCCTTATGTCTATGGCAGTTGCTGAAGTGGTCCAGATTCAGCAAAGGTGTAAAGAATACATACACTCTGCTGAGTGGCTTGGGCACTTGCCTGGAAAAAAGTAACCGTATTTCTGGGTAACTTTAAGTGAATTTATACAATTTGAATTTTACTTCTTATCAACTTTATAATCTTTTTATAAAAGGCATAAGTGCTCTGCTTTCAGATATTTGATTTAGCCATTCATAAAACTCAATAAAATCTTTTATAACAAAATGTAGTTTAGTTGCAAAATATTTTACAAATTTACAAAAATAATAAATGAATACATAAATAAGTAAATAATGTTCTCCTGTAGCATTAGATTGTTCTGGAGCAATTATATATAGACTTTCACAGGTTGAAGTAAGAAATAAAAAAATTGCCTTT
>JANHFX010023152.1:0-26820 GCA_027560015.1 Chloroceryle amazona | reverse complement strand
GTTTGATTTTATTATTATATATTATTGAAAAAAAAAAATCAGCTAAACATAGTTTGTTCCAGGTCAATATTTTTGAGAAGAAATTAATTTTGTCTTTCATCTGACATGTCATGTCTATAAATATACACATAGAGAGAGATGTTTCACATTGAAAACTATTAATCCATAACTGTCATGTATTTTATGATAAACAGAATTGTTCATGCATAATTTTCTTTTGTGCGTTTTTTTCTAATTGGAACACTGTGCCATCATTAGGACAAAAAGTATGGCTAAGTCAAACATATAGGATACTCAGAGCAGATAATTAACAGAGATCACTAAATAGAAATGTTATGCACCTCCAGTTCCAAAGTACTAGAAGCATGTGTTTAGCAGAAGTTTGAAAATCACATCTATGCTCTTGCTTATACTGATCTGTCCATTATAGTCAAGTGACTGGAGTCCTGGGATAATATTAGTGTCCTGTGTATTTTTGGCATGTCAGAATCTTACTTATAATGACTTGAAATTGGATCAAGCGTGTCAATGGGAAATAGAGGGCCTGTATCATATCTTCCATCATATCTGTATCATACCTCTCTGTATCATATCTTCCAGAGAGAGCAAACAACATTCTTTTTCCAATCTTAATTAATATAGTTCTCCACTAAATCTGACAACACAGATTTTAAAAGAATATAAAAAAAATAATTGTCAGTATGTAAACTCTAGAGAAACAAATATCCATAGTCAGTGGATTCTACCTTAAATTTCTGTTACTTTTTTTTTTTAAGGTGAAAAGATGAAGAAGGAACACACATTCTGTTTCAAACCACCAACAAAAAAATCTATAAAAACTAACGTCATTCAAGATAATCAGATGTTTCCCTTCTCTCCCAAGATCCAGGGAAAATGGAGGAATCAACTATTTTGTCTTTGAAGGCACTATTTCAATCAACCAAGATATCAGAGATATTACAATTCATGTTGTAAAACTGCTGGTTTTCTGTCAAGCCAAGTAATATTGATGCACACTGCAAGGAGCAATCCATACAAAGGCTTCCATTAATGAGAAAGGGCCTTTCAAATCAAATAGGTTGATCATACCCTTATAACAGGGAAAATAATGTTAAGAATTAATGTTCTAAATACCATGAAGTCCCATAGAAAACCCCTCTTGGGCATAGACCATGAGTTTTGACCAGGTCAACAAATTATAATGGACTATGATAGAATACTCTACTGTTGAGAATAGAGGCATAGAAATGGACCAAAACTATCTGGTTTTAGGGGCCTGATTTCAGTTTATCTTTAAATTGGAGACACTTGATCTCTGTGAGCATCATACACCTTTAGTAATCAAAGTTTTGGGGAATGACCCCATGAAAAAGGACAGAGAAATGAATATTTTTTCATATTTTCTGTGACTACAGAGTATAATATCCCAGTGTCAAAACCCTATGTAAATGCCTTCTTTCAAAAGCTGCCCTTGGTTTCTATATCATCTGTATTTAAAGAAGGAATTTTGAAAACACCTGGAAAAATAAATCATGAAATTGTAAAAATAAAGGTTTAAAATTAAATAAAAAAAGAGACTGACCTAAACTACAGTGAACTATTTTTCCTTCCCCCACAAAAATGTAAGTGTGATTGGGTTTTGAGTATCCCAAAGCTCATACAATCCCTCTTTACTGTTAAATTCTTTCATGCCTTAAAATATGCTCTAATATCAGTTGAACCTGTTTGAATTCTACACCCAACAGAGCTTTGTCAGTCTCTTGACTTTCAGCTCACATGAGTTACTACAATGAATAATTAGTCTATTATTTTACTTCTACACCTTAAACAAAACTACATTATATCAAACAGTGGTAAAATCAATTTCTTCTCTTTCTATGGATTTTGCTCTACATAATCAGTTTTGCTTCAAACTCCATCTTTGTGTCCAGACAAGAAGTGAATTTTCAGTCCTTGGAGAGTGATGGTGACTGCAAACTCATTAGACTTCAAACGACATGGGAAGGTAAATGTAGGTGTCCTTGGGATAATTAGCATCTAGATTTTCTTTTTTTTTTCTCCCTAAATTCTGGTTGGGACTTATTTTCTTAATACAAGCAATCTGAAACACTGTTAGAATTGCTTGCTTGAGTAGCACTGCCCACTCAGGGAATACTTAAATGAGTGAACTTAAGTGTTAGAATAATAGTTGGCAAGATTAAAATGCTTTTTTCCTGAGTGTTCCACTATCACAATCCTGGAATACATAATGCCTTCCATAAAAATCAATCCAAGTTTTGTTTTGTTTTGAAATACCTCTATAGCTTTCCATCTCATTAGAATTGCATATGTTGTGAAGAGGTTTTTTTCCTGAATTCCTCTCTCATATATAGTTTCTCCCATATATATTCTTATATATAGTAACTCCCATAGCAATTCAAACAGAAGAAAAATACATCACAGGCTTCCACCTAGCTTTGATAAAAATTGAAACAATTAAAAAAAGAAAAAGTCACATCCAGTCTCAGGTTCTCACCATCACAGCCTTGCTTACCTAAATTTATGCAGTATAAGTCATCTGCTCATACTGACTATAGCTATTTCAGGGAATTCCTCACACTTGGAAAATCTGAGGAGGCATAAACCCAAAGGCCTGGGCAGTTGTGCTGCATGGGTAAGGTGACACATGGTGGGCTTTTCCAAATCTTGTCAACATTAGAATTAGAAACGGCACAATATTTCCAATTTTTTCATATAGTTCATAGGTTGCCTTTAGAAAGGTGACACAAGATGGGTGAAGAGAAAAAAGATCTGCTTATAAGTAAACTGCAAAGTATGTGTTTTGGACCTGTATTTACATAGATAAGCTTTAAAGGCTATGTTTATGTGCACACTACCAAATACATATGTACATATAGACACACATACATTGATTTGGTATGCATTCAATATTTTAAAATTTATGATTTTTTACATGCAAACACACAAAGCTGTTTCTTGTAGCAGTCAGCTGTTGATAATCAATAACAAAGGCATAAAATGACCTTTTCTTGTGTTTTACTTATTTTTTTGCTTTCTCCCACAATTCTTCCTTTGTTTTTTTTTTGTTTTTTTTTTCTTTCCTTAAGAAACTTACTCAAACTTAAGATGTCTGCAAGTATCTAAACTGTATAGAGACATTTACAAGTAAGATGACAAATGTGCCAAATCAAATAATTTTTATTTTGCCAGGGGAGGTGAAAATGTCAGAAGTAGAGATCTGGTTTTACATTTAGATTATATTCAAAATGTTTGAAGGGAAGAAAAGTGATCTCCTGCAGTTTTGTCTGAACAGACCATGCTGTGTCACCAGTAACACTGCATCCAAAAGCAACAGTTTTACCAATTTCTTCTTCCAGTTTGCCTCCTTAATTTTTCTCTTCCTAGAAATGGTTCATGGAGAAAACAGAATAGTTATAAATCAATGAGTTTGTAGCACACACTCAGATCACCTGGGTATTGAGTGTCCTTCTCTGAGAGCACATAGTACATTAAGCACCTCTGAAAACCTACTTGCTTCCTTTGGTGCATCAGTAAAGGCCAAATTCCTTTGAAAATCAGTCTGCTGTGATAGGGATGATTTGGAGGATTTGACCCTAAGTGTATGCAATCACAATATGAATATTACAAAGACTGCTCATTTGTTTGCTCAATCAGGAAAAGTGGCCAGCAATACTAGTCCCTTATCATATACTTTCCAGATGAGCTTTTTTGAACAAGAATGTGCTCTAATGTTCTCCAAAATATAAATGATAAGATTTGAGGCTTTGTCCATAAATTTGTTCTTTCCAAAATTACAAAAACACCCCAACCAACCAACAACAAAACCAAAACTAAACCAAACCAAAACCAAAACAAACCCACAAACAAACAAACAACAAACAAACAAAAACCCACACAAACCAAAGTTACACCTTTCCATTTCTTATATAGTTATTTATTAATATTCTTTTAAAAGGAACAGTTATTTCAGAAAATCCTTTATACTAGCTCCATTCTTCAATAAACATTCCAAAATAATCTGAGAGTACAATTTTTTTAGATTGTTTCTCCTAGGAAGAAGTATTTCTAGAAGTTCTCTAAATGGAATAATATGCTCATCTGTGTTTATGTACGTGCATACTTGCAAGAGTGAGTGGTGGCCCTGCATGAAAAAAAGAAATATATCTCCATAACTCTAGTAATTTCTTATTCTATCACTTATTATGTTGTTTTATTGTTTGAAATATCTTCTTTGCTTTAATAAAAGAGTATTTTTATAATCAATAATATAGAAAATTCAGCAGATTATAATCATCATTTCACTTTTTTAATAGTGCTTTCAACATTCATGGAGATTTTTATTGAAGTTTATGTTAGTCTGTAAATATTTTCATACAACCAGAACACCTTACAATTTATCATTTTACTGCAATCCAGGCAGCCTGAAGCTTTGCAGCTTTGCTTTCACAAGCTCAGTGATGCGGGTCTGGGATTCAGCTTGGCTGGAAAAATTCCAAAGTCCCTACAGGTGCTGCTGCAAGCACTTCTGGCAATTCACTGCACTGGGTGGTAATTTTCTTCTTTGTGTATTATACAGCATCATCCTTAAGATCATACAAAAATCAGGAGGCATCCTACTATCAGGCTCAGCTCTCAGATAAATTGAAAAATTAGAGTCCTAAAAATCTAATTTTTGGAATAAGGACTGATACACATGTTATTAAATAACATTTCGTTATGAACTGAGCATCCTGACTCAATCACTTGATTTCTAGTTTCACCTTCTGCATTCTACAAACAGTTTCATTATGTTAGTCTATATAAAATGCACACATGAATTAATGTTAAATATTGCTTGGGGCTTTTTTCCTCAAAATTCTGAGGAAATAAAGAATCTGAATCTTTCATATAATTGAATATTACTTTGGAAAGAAATTCCTACAATTTCTTTAGTTGAATGTCCAATGCACAAGTACATTAGGCACGGGAATCCAAGGTCCTCTCCAATGATTAAATGCTAGGTATGTGCTGAGTCTGTATCACTTTCAAAAGGTATGAGTCAAATTTAGATTTGCTGACACTTATATACATTATTAATCATCTCATGTCTTGTGTGCTCAGCAAAAAATATTTTCAGCCTGACAGCTACTCAGAAGATCACAGGGAACAGGTTTGTGTGTTTCTGAAAAGAAAGACACATGGTTTCATGAGCTTTTTCATAATCTTTGCATTAGTAGCCCACCAAGTCCTACATTTTGCCCTTTAATGTTGACTTACTTCACAGCTATGTTCTGTGGGTGCATTTTTGCTGTCTAGATTCATATTTTACTATATTTTCCACTTCTTTGAATTTCCGTTTTCTTGATAAATACATTTTATAAATTAAATCAGCATGGCCTGACCCAGTATGTATTAAAATGCCATTTGAATCAGTTCCAAATTCAGGTGCTTATAAAAACAAATTTGAGGAGCAACCGTAATTCCAATCCCTCCTATGTTATGTGGGCAATTTAAAATTATGGAAATACTTCCAACTTTATAGGCAATTTGAAATGGAAAGCAACAACATTCTGGGCATGTGGTCTGTATATAGGGATTTGAGAACAGAAATGCTTTTAAAAACAATTTCCATGTGCACCCATTTACCTGGTTCTGTATATGTTCCAAATGAAAATTGAATGTATATATTTTAAAATTCAAAATACTGCCTTTATTGGAGTTCTAGCCAATAAAGCGAACATGTGTACTGTAACTGCAATCTGTCCGTTCAATTTGTACTAAATTAGTGGATTATATAATGGATCTATATACTTACTATTCTTTCCATATAACAGAACACATTTTGGGGGGAGAGGGAGAGAGGAGATTAAGCATTCGTTGGCTCTGCAGGCAATAAAAGACAATAAAAATATAATCTGCTACTTATGGCAATGTATTTCTACATGATAAGCATACAAAATCCTGACATACACACCAATAAGTCTCTATATGTCATGCTTAGGTTTTCTTTGTTCTTCACATACTTGCATGTAATCTTGTTTGGTCAGATCATTTCCCTTCCACAGTGAATCTTTTCTTTAGACCTCATTGCTGTGGTAGAAGAATTAGGTTCAACTATGAATAACAATGGGAGAACCTAATTTTAACAATGTCACTGTTTATTCCTACATTAAATGAACAATTATTGTCCTAGTTTACAGCCTAAGCATGCCTACAAAACATGAAAGTTTTTATAATCAAAAATTAGGAAACATTTCCTTTATAGTAAGAATAAATCTTTAGCAAACTAAAACTTTCCTTACTCCATGAGGTTTATATAGATCTATAGAATGGCATAATGTTGATAAATATTCCATTTAATCAGTAGGTGTAGCAAAGGCATGTTAGATCATCTCAACATGGATTTAGCTGTATAGGGTTACCCTTACATTTTTCAAAGTGTCTAGTCAATAACAGACAATTAAATAAAAATTAATAAAGAGTTAGTCCTTTCAGTCAAGAAGCTGTGGTTTTTCTTGTGTATGAAAAGATGTTGTACAAAAGATTGTTAAAATCTAAAGAAGATTGTGTTTGCAGGCTTTTGTCTGGAGTACATTGCAAGAGCTTTGCTGAAGGTTCCCACATTCCAGTTGTCATCAGTAGAGTATATCAGCACTCACCAGCACCATTGAGGCTGCTGGAAAGAGAAGAACAAGATCATTCAAGGTAGTGAAGGACTGTGAAGTATCCTTTATATAACAAATTTAGTCAATTTAGTCTATATTAGTCAAATTTAGTCTATATTAGTCAAATTTAGAAAGGCAAAAGCTTATGGTAACACTGAGAAAGTATCCCAGGGAAGGGTAGTTCAGAATTCTCAGTAACTAAGTTATGTCTTATAAAGGAAAGCATTGGATAGAGATTTTGTCTAAAAAATGTGGAGCTAAGGGGAAAAATTAAAACTGAACATTAAAGGGAGACCAAAGGTGCTGAGAGGCACAGAGTGTAGGGTTATACATTCTTTAATGAAAAAGATAAAAAGCTTTATTCAGGCAAAAGCGAGTCAGTAAAATTGTAAATGTTGAAGGAAAACATGTTTAAATCATAGCTGAAAAAATATAAACAAATAAATGAATCAAGACCTAATAAATTTAATGACAATTGGATGAGTAGGACATGGGACAGGAGAAGGCCCCTGGTTTGTGCAGGGGTTTGTGATGCTATAGGTGGAGGAATAGGGGATGAGACAGGAATAGGACTGTGGCCTGTGCTCATTTTTGATGTCATAGGTGGATGCCTAGAAGTAAACTAGTGGAAACTTGGCCCGCCGTTCAATGACATGGGTGCCCTGGTGACAGAGGATGCAGAGAAGGTGGAATTACTGAATGCCGTCTTTACCGCTCAGACCAGCCCTCGAGAGTTCCAAACTTTGGAGATAATCACAGATTCACAGAATCACAGAATGCTTGGGGTTGGAAGGGACCTTTAAAGTTCATCTAGTCCAACCCTCCTGCAGGGAGCAGAGACACCTGCAACTAGAGCAGGTTGCTCAGAGCCCTGACCAACCTCACCTGGAATAGTTCCAGGGATGGGGCATCTATCACCTTTCTGGGCAACCTGGGCCAGGGGCTCACAACCATTAGTGTAAAAACCATCTTCCTTCTTTCTAGTCTAAATCTTCCTCTTTTTGTTTAAACACATCACCCCTTGTCTTATGACAACAGGCCCTGCTAAAAGGTCTGTCCTCATCTTTCTGACAGGCCCCTTTAAGTACTGAAAAACCACAAGAAGGTCTCTCTAGACCATGACACTAAGTGTCACATCTAATCTTTCCTTAAACATCTCCAGGGTCGGCGACTCCACCACCTCCCTGGGAAGCCCATTCCATTGTCTAATCACCCTTTCCATAAGGAAGTGCTTCCTAAGATCCAACCTAAACTTCCCGTGGCGCAGCTTCAGGCCATGCCTTCTTATCCTGTCACTAGTTGCCTGGGAGAAGAGCCCGAGCCCTACCTTAGTACAGCTTCCTTTCAGGTAGTTGTAAAAAGTGATAATTTCTCCCCTGAGTCTCCTCTTCTCCACGCTGAACAACCCCAGCTCCCTCAGCATCTCCTCATAAGACTTTCCACCCAGTCCCTTCACCAGCTTCGTTTCTCTCCTCTGAACCCACTCCAGCACCTCAATATCCTTCTTGAAATGAGGGGCCCAGAACTGTACACAGTACTTATGGTGAGGCCTCACCAGTGCCAAGTACAGGGGCAGATTTCCATCCCTAGACCTGCTGGCCACACTATTTCTGATACAAGCCAAGATGCCATTGGCCTTCCCTGACACCTGGGCCCACTGCTGGATCATGTTCAGCTGGTAATCTACCAGTACTCCCAGGTCCTCTGCCAGGCTGCTCTCCAGCCACTCATCCCCCAGTCTGTAGCACTGCAGGGGGTTACTGTGGCCAAAGTGCAGGAGCCTGCACCTGGTCTTGTTAAACCTCAGCCCATTGACTCAGACTGTCCAGGTCCTTCTGCAGCATCTCCTGACCCTCTGGCAGATCTACACTTCCCCCAACTTAGTGTCTTCTGCAAATTTACTAATGGTACACTTGATCCTCTCATCCAGGTCATAAATAAAGATGTTGAATAGAACTGGTCCCAGTACTGATCCCTGGGGGACACCACTGGTCACCAGAACACTAACTGGATGCGGTACCATTCACAACCGCTCTCTGTGCCCGGTCATCCAGTCAGTTTTGAACCCAGCAAAGGGTGCACCTGTCCGAGCCATGAGCTGCCAGCTTTTCCAGGAGGATGTCGTGGAAGACTTTGTCAAAGGCTTTGCTGAAGTCTAGGTAGACTACACAACAGCCTTCCCCTCGTCTACCAGATAGGTCACCCAGTCATAGAATGAAATCAGATTTGTTAGGAAGGACATTCCTTTCCTAATCCTGTGTTGGCTGGGCCTGAGCCCCATTAAGTTGGACACCTTTAGGTGCAATGAATCTTCTGAAGCTGCTAGTGTCTCTGTGCTCACTCCAGAGGAAGACCAGATGATGAGTTAAAGGTAAAATGACTAACAAGTGAACAGCTAAAATTATGGTGACTTAAATGCCACCTACATGCTTATGAAGGAAATGTCAGATGTGCTTATGAATTGTTAAAACCACAGACAGGATAAAGATGGTAAGATCTTGATGAAAGAAAGGGAAAGCAAGAAGGAACACTTCAGCAATTTACTCAATCACCCTGTCCCAGACATCCCTGCTGTGTTTGCGGATGATTCATTCATGCAGTCCCAATGCCAAGGAAAACAGCTCCATGCAATCTAAAATAAAAATGGGCCATCATGAAGTTGAGGAGCTGCACATTTCCTGGGGAGGATATTTTCTATGCAAAACTACAGAGGCAAAAAGGAGATTTTAAAACATTTGGTAGATTA
Organism: Chloroceryle amazona; assembly: GCA_027560015.1. Taxonomy (NCBI): domain Eukaryota; kingdom Metazoa; phylum Chordata; class Aves; order Coraciiformes; family Cerylidae; genus Chloroceryle; species Chloroceryle amazona. Next base: position 17,409 of record JANHFX010023152.1, on the reverse strand, counting down.
TTCATACTTTTTTCTTTCAGAAGTGAGTTGGATGACTGCCTTTCAAATGCTGAAACAAGAATAATCATGTAGTGTGGATATTTGCAAAAAATATCCCAGTGACTTGGACATATAGTCCCACTGGATTTTGTTGAGATCTGAGTGCAGAGCATTTATTGAATCACATCAGAAGAGGATAACACAAGTCTACCAAGTAATGTAACAAAAGAACATTTTTGGCATGATGGCCAGGACCACACTGTCACTGAAGGAAGAAAATTGGTTGTGCAGCTTCGGAAAGAACACATCGGGTAGTGACTATATGAAAAGAGACAAATAGGAGAGACAAAAAATTGATGAGGAAGCTTAGAACTGTCTGAGTGACATTGGGTCTAAACACCTGCAAACCTGTTTGCATTTTATTTAATTCATTGATTATGTTTTTATTCTGTTTGTTATGATTGAGTAGCATTTGTTTTTGCACAAAGGCCAAAGTATTTTAGAAAGAGGAGTAATACATACATAAATGTTTCATTATTATTCCTATTACTATTACTACTGTCTGTAGGTTCAGGAAGTGGTCTGGAGAACTTTCCCAGATGTTAAGCAGAGTTTATATCAGTGAGCAATGAGCAAAAGAAATGGGACAGAACAAAAGTGACATGAAAGGAGCAGCTGCAGAAGTGAAGGAAAAAATATCAAAACTATCCAAGGAATAGATTTGATGCCTTCTGAATCTGCAACAGACCTCTCTACCACGAGGGAGAGCAGCATGATGGAGTGTGTGATTTTGCTCATGATTGTTGTCTTAAATTTTAATGTCACCAGCTAATCTAAGCCTCATTAGCATTATTAGAGAGAAGGAGGAAATAAGGGGCACATATGTCAGCTTTAGAGGCAGTTCCTAAAGCTTCCACACATGATTTCTATTTTGCTGAAATATTATTTCCTCTGAATATGATGAGCTAGCTGCTTTGCTTGGCATCCATGTCTAAGATAAGTTCTTTTTCTAGCAGTTGCAAGATCTGAAATTGAATTAACTTGAAAGGATGATTGTCAATAACACAGACAAGCCTTCATATAAAGCTCAGTTTATGGGAGTACAGCATGGTGAAAAGAGAAAAGTGTGATTAGTTATGTAGGAAAAGGAGAGGAGGAGTTGGAGACATGGCTACAAAGATAAGTCTTCTAGCAAACTTTTGGAAGGCCTTCGTTGTAGTTGGTTACAGAGATAATATCCTCAGCATGCTTCCAGGTTTACTGTCAGTGCCCTTTGGAGACTAAAACTGGAGATTCTGTGTTCATTGTGACTGAGCCAGAAATTCAGACACTTTTGCTGAACTTGAGTGCACAATTCAGCAGTTTTCTGAAATCAGTCTTTTTATCCTAGTCATTATTTTTTCCTTGGTCAGCTAGTCTTCCTAGATCCATCATCTTCTGCAATTTTTTGAGGACTGTACAAACAAGTCTCAGGCATGGTCCAGGAAGGGATCCACAAATGTACATATACCATTATTTTTAATGGGTTATCTAATAATCTTATCTTTCCCTTTAGATCCTTTGCTAAGTTAAGACCAGTGATTGTTAACGTACTGAAGGTGAGCCTTTTTCCAGTCAGGTGATATTTGTATGATGTTATTCTTTGAGCTAATAACATAGTAGTGTTGAGTTTTTTTGTCTTCAAAACCTGTTCTGTCTTTATGAATGCTATTCATTTCTAAATGGATTTTCCTTTGAGATTGAAGAAATCTCTATTAACATCCTGTGATTTTGTTTGTCTGAAAAAATACTTTAAAACTCCCCAAAACACTGTCAAGAAAGTAGCTAAAAAGCTAAAAAAAGTACAAGTAACTACTTCCTTCTTACACCCTAGTTCCTTCTCTTACTACCAGAAATCCTCTAAATAACTAAATACATTCCTACAAAAACTTAAATTTGCGTGCTTTTTTTTTAAGTACAGAAATAGGTAATGGAAGTAACAGAGCAAAATAGGCTGAATTTAGTTGTATTTCTCCATATCTTTTTAATCATACTTTGAAAACCACTTCCCTTTTGAAGGCTTCCCCAACATTAAGGCCAGAAACTTTCATCAACATTTTACATGAATGACTAAAGTTAAACAGCATACTTCTAGTAGATGGGATCATCCCAGTTATAAAGTCAAGTTTATTGCAGCTGAAGTTGTTGATGCAAAATTGTGATGAAAGGAGAAATAATTTGTATATTCTGCTCAGAGATGCATCAAAAAGGAGAGCTGGCTGGTGCTTGGTTTCAGAGCTGGATTTTACCAAAGAATTTGAGGGACTGTTTGGTATTTTGAATGTCTGTCATGGAAGCTTTACCTTTGATTTGGAAATGATTTTGTACAGTTATTCCTCTATAGACCTTGAGTCATTTGAGTTGTGATTTTTATATAACAGCAAATAAACAGGGTAAAATTACATGTTCATAGAGCCCAGTCTCTGACATTGGGGTGAAGAGAAACGGTATGAACAGGGAGAGGATATAGTGACACTTTGTAGTTATGGTACTCCAGATTCCAGAGATATATCCCAGCTTCCAGGACTTTACATGTCTGAAATTGTAACCTTGTGGTTTTTGGAACATTAGATATAAAAGACCAAAACTTATGATGATTGAAACAAGCTTCTTTTTTTTTTTTTTTATCTTTTGAGTGGGGGGAGGGAAATGTATTTCATGGTCCCCCAAACTATTGGAAATATGTTTATATACTTGATCATGGAAAGGATTGATATTTCTCTCTTGTGACTTATCATATGTCACAGGAATGCACTTCCTTGCAAGTTTCTGTATTTTCTCTGTTTCCAGCAGAAGCTGAAGTACTTCAAACATATAAAAAATAGAGAATGTGTTGTTTGGAACAGTGCCTGCCTTACTGCAAGAAAGAATTATCAGAAATCTCACAGGGAAATTTATTCTTGTGAGATTTTTTTTTTCCTCCATTTGTAATAAGTTGCAGGTACTATGTACTATTTTTTAGATATTTCATACTTAAAGAACAAAGATTACTTTTACTAAGAATTTCAGATTAGATTAAATTAAGATAAAAAGAAGAAAAAATAAAGGGATAAGACTTTATACCAAAATAACTACTGTTATTCATGAAGAATAATAAATTACACACATACATCTATTTATATATAAACAGTGTGGACACAAGGCCACTATTATGAAAAGATGTAGGTAGTGTAGGTGTCAGACTTTAGTTTTTTTCATTATGTTGTTGTGCAAATTAATGTAAGGCCCGGTTTTGCAAGCAGATGGGAATCAAAATTCTCAGTAGGTCCCTGGTCCTGATCATCTGGAAGCCAAATCCGCAGAGTCTTCAGATCTCCCTCCACATGCAGAGTATAACTGTCAGCCAGTTAAACATACATTAGTGGAAGGGTTTTTCTTTCTCTATCTAGGTATAATTTTACATTTTAGATGCAAGTACACTATAAAGTAGGCACAGGAAGGACCACAGTCTTCATATATGCATTCCCCATTGGCTACATCTATGCTGGCGAAAGAAATGGAATGTGGCTCTGGGCCTGAGGGTTGGTAGCAGGGCACAACTCATATTCACATGCCACTGAAAAACAAGGTCCTCTGAACACTCGCTAAGCATTGTCTAGGAGATGGCTATGTGGCACAGACTGAAAGAAATCCAGAGCCTGGGCTAACCCACTGCAGAGATGAGTGGGTGCAAGTCCCTGAGCCATGTACCACTATGATACTTATGGGCTTTTCCAAGAGGCAACAGTACCTATTCAGACTCACTTATTTCCTGATGATGTTATAAAAAATTGCTGTAGGTGAACACCATAAATAATTCACTTAGTTATATTATAACAAGTCCTGCTGGAAGGCTTGGGGTGTGGAAAGGGCAGCAAGGCCACTATCTTACTCTATGCATTTTAAGAAAGTCATTTCACAGCTAACCTTGGAAAATAGTGTAGACCTTGGTGTCACTTCATTTTCTTTTAGTATAGGAGTGGGTGGCTATGTTTGTTGTGGAAAGCTTGTAAAATTAAACAGTGCAATTATTTTAATCTCTTAATATGTTTGGAATTATGGCTCAGGGCTGTTCAAAACACTCTGGTCACTGGGGTTTGCATAACACATATGCCATAGAGTCAGCAAATGTCTACCATATGAGCAACAAATGTAGAATGATAAAATAAATTCAAAAGAAGACCTTTCCAACCCTGGATACCCAAGAGATAAGAGAAGCAAAAGGGACAGCTGCCTTCAGCAAGAGAAAATCTATTCAAATATTGTTTTTCAAAGGCTTCCTCTAAGTAAGGAACATTTTATCATTGACATGCCAGAAATGCCATGATGTTAGGAAAAATATTAGAAAAGTTATCTGAGACCAAAAATTCCACCATACCATGAGTCAGTTATTAAAAAAAAAAATAAATCGATGCTTCAATCCTCAGGCACACAAAAGAAAGTAGAAATAATTTTTGCAGGATTTTCTTCTCTTCTCTAGGATATATGAATGTTTTGTGTCGATGTACAGATTAGACTAGAGCCAGATCATGACATCCATATTCATATTACATAAAAATGTTCTTATTCCCAGGAAGATTACTGGGAGTGCTTCTGGATTAAAAAAAAAAACATTTAGATGTAGTTAGATATTGTAATTTGTTCTGATTAGAAAAGAACAGTGCTGTTGGAATAAACACCACTTGTGCTTTTTGTTAAAATGACATATATCCTAAATCATAATATTCCATTTGTTTATTATATGATATGAGTTACTTTCTCCTCTCTGTCCTAGCTCAGAGGTAGGATTTCTGCTGACTCTTTCAGTTCGATAGGCAGGATTCAGCAAAATATAATTTAGAAGAAAGGCATACTTTAAGACTAAAAGGATAAATATCTATTTATTCATAGAAATATTAATGAATTAACATTTTTTTTAAGACAGTTGTTCTCCATGTGAGTAAACTCACTTCTTAAAATTCAGTTCATGCACAAGAATACACTGTATCACCAAACCACAAGTATGGGATTGGACCCCATCAAATGCCCATCGCCAGCTTCTGAGGATACTATCAAGAACTTCATAGTCTATTCTCAATCCCCTAGTTATCCACCTTCAACAGATACAAGCTCTTCTGTGCTATTTTTCAGCATGAACTTACTTGTTTAATCATTTCACTGAAACTTTCTCTTTTATTGTATCTGGAAAGCTGCTTTGTGATTCAATAGAATGCTAATTAAACACAAACCAAAACCTTTCCCAGATAGATTCGTGAGCAACATAATATAATTTTTAAAAATCCACAAAAAGTAAACATCTACAAAAATGAAAAAAGTTAACACAAAAGAAAAGAGCATCACTACTTTTTTGAAAAGTAATAAAGAATTTCCCAGAAAGTGACACAAAACTTTTCAAAAGCTGGTAGAATATTTCCTCTACTGATCATGATTACTGTGTTTAGAAAAGAGCACAGAATAAACTGAACATCACATCAATCAATAAGCAAGCAGCCTCCAAAGGAGGTTAAAGATAGATCACCTTCTATAAATCTACAACACAGCAAGACAGTAAAAATTCCTGAAAAATGTTGTTGAAATACGGCATTAAACTCCCTTATAAATAATTTTAGTAGGGCTCTTACAGGTAATTAAGCAGAGGGAAAAGCTAAACCAGTTTGAAACAGATTTGAGACTATATTTTCACAATTGTTTAATTTCTTAGTCTACAATAAAAATTTCTCCTTGAAATTTATATCCCAAGTGAGAATAATGTAATCCATAAGTGAAAGACAGTAGGAATAACTTGATGGGTGGAAGCAAAGATGATTCTTCTTCATGAAGTTCAGAATGAAGTTTAAAAGAGAAAATATGAATAAAAATGTATTTTGTTTTTATTCTAACACACCAAGAAATATAATCACAAATTGTTGACATTTGTGTATATTGTGTATATTTATTTAAGACATAATTTGTTTAATCCAGCAGTATACAACCTCGGTCTCTTTAAGTAGAACATACTTAGTAAATCATTCCCAAGGAAAGAGAGGAGAAGCTGAGACTCAGAGAAAACAGACACAAAACAAAGGAAAACATAACTGCAAGAAGGCTTTCTCAAAATAAGCGTTCATTTAATTTAAATTTTTAAACTACCAGAGATTATGAGATATCTGTGGTTATATGGTCTTGTTTACCCTTAAAGGAATTGTGTATGTGTTGGAAAGTTAGCTAGTCAGCTCTGTGGGGTCTTGTTTGGGAAGACAAATATAAATACTAGAAGGAAAGTTCTCTATAATAATTGATCAGGACATGTCTGTTGTCTGTTCTGAAGGATTTATATATAACCTGACAAGATGAAATTACAAAGGAAGAATTTAATACCATCAGAGAGGATAAATCTTTGTGATTTACCATTTAATTAAAAAGGAAAAAAAATGATGGGATTGAAGAGAAAGTAATAAAGCTATTCAGAGCTAACAAAGGCTGTTCCTGAAGATGTGTTACAAACATCTTGAATTTCATCTAACAAGGTTATTCTTATTTTAATTCACTTCAGCCTAATGTTTTTTAAATTGAATCTTGAATACTGTTTTGAATTAATGGCATTTATAGGAAAACGGCATTACAGGAAAAAAAATGGCAAACTGTGTTGCTGACCTAATTTCATTGTGTCTGGGCTAAGATATGTCTGTTCAAGGACTGTCTCAACAAAGACTTTTGCATATAAAGGAATTCAGGAAGCAGGAATTGAGATACACCCAACAAATACCTTTTCAGCTGAAGCAGGTGGAAACAGTTTAGGGACTTAGAAAATAATCCACTAAAAGTGGATGAAAAAAAAAGTAAGAAGCAGAGTTTAACAGTGTAATGAGACTTGATTTTGTGATGGTGCCTTTCAAAAGACAGGAGTCATGTGGGCTTGAGAGGGAAAGGAAGAACCTAAACACAATAGGGACTTGATTCAAGATCTGACTCTGACTTCTAAAGGCAGTTGAAGTCAACTGCAAGCCTTCCCATGCATTCAATGGCCCCAGGTGTATATTTGAACTTTTGCAGGCCTAACTCAAAGCTCTTGAGATTCAGTTATCATTCATTCTGGCAAGAGTTACTGCTATAGCCATTCAGCAACTAAAATGAGATATTACTAAAATTTCCTTGGCAAGTTGCTAGTACACTGAAACTTCTTTTTGAAACCATCCAAGACTGTAGGTCATAAGGATTACTTCTTAATGATATTTACTTGGGAGATGAAAAGAAGGAAAGTATGGCAGAGGTTGAACTTTTGAGAAGACAATTTTAGTCTTAAAAGAAGGAAGAAGCTAATTTTAAAAGTTCAATGGCTTCTAAAATGTACACACATATATATATGTCTGTTCATATACATACACATAAATATATATGTTATGTGTATATGTACGGACATATATATCTACATATCTAAGATTATAAAAACATTTTCCTAAAATGTAACAAGTTTCTTTTCTCTGAAAACAAACCATTGAGCACGTTGCAACTGTGCCAATTGCTGCTTTGAATAAGAAAAGAACCACTGACATTGTTTCCAGCCCTCCAAAATAAACCCACTCTGACTGCTGAGATGCAGACCAATGGGACATATGTGTGTGATAAACCTACTCCAGAGTAAATCCAGCCACAATATTAAGGAGCAATTTGAATAGTAAAAAATATTCATTAACTGTAAATCAAAGCATTTTGTGTCCTGAAGGCAATTTTGAGCTTTCTTCTTCTTCCTTCCCTCTTCTCTACTCTTCATTACAATATCAATTAGGAATGAGCTTGAACCAAAGCTAGGATGCCAAGCAGCCCTGAACACCAAAGAAAATTTGAAATTCTGTATATCTACAGTCAATGGATAATTACACATTTCTGTCAGAATTTTAATAAACCAAATGGAAGTGTGTATTCACCAATGCGTAGGTTTCCTGTAAATAGAATATTTTTTTGTGCTTGACTCAATTGGTTAGTAATAGCTTTCTGTGTGATCTCCTACCCTTTCCTGCTTGCAAAGTTATGTGCTATGTCTTTAACCTCCTGCATAACGGTATATGCTACTACACTTAATTCATATTTGTAGTTAGCCAGACTGCTATAGTCACCAATCACAATTAATCTCGAAAGCAACAATGCATTAAACTGTGATAAATTAATCACTCGGAAACTTGTGAACATGTCCTAAGGAACTTATGGTTGCCCCTTAGCATAGCCTTTTTTTCCACTCAATCTTTTTAATGGCCTCTCAGTATTACCATGACAAAACTCTAATATCTTTTCTTTTTCTTTTTTTTTTTTTTTCTTCCGAGTAAGGAAAGTTGAGGCACAAAGAGGAATGGCTACATAGGAGATATACATCTGAAAAGGATTTAAGGCTGAATTCTCTCAATCTTAGATGGATTTATTGATTACTGGACAATCCTTCCTCTCGGGTTATTTTTGCACACCAGGTTTTAGATATTTGTGAGGGTGAGGAGGGAGAGAAATCATGTTATCATTAGCAATAAAAAAGATCAGATTCAGATAAAATAAGTACTGGCTGAGATCCTTCCTCAAAACTCAAACACCTTCCGAGGTTTGAAAAATTTTAGTACTCACCTTTAATTTTCTTTATCTGCTTCAGTGGCACTTCCTGATAGTGGGGGGGATCAGGACAGTGAAAATACTATGTGAAAAGCTGTGGTTTGGATAAACTTTACCAAGTGTACAGTCCTTCATGTGTTTTGTTTTGGTTTAGTTCTTTGGGGTTTTGTTTGTTTGGTTTGGTTTTGGGTTTAGTTTCTTTTTGTTTGGTTTGGTTGTTTGCTTTTTGTTTATATGTATATTATTTTTATTAGGTTTCTACAAATCAAAAAAGTGTGCTCGGATAGAGTAGATATGTGAGCATCAGGCCTAAAGAATGATGTAGTGTGTGGACTTGACACAAAGCTCTCTGTGCTCCTGATTTACAATCAAGCTCTTTGGGTGGACCCTGGCATTATGCAATAATCTCAGGAATGCCCTAGCGAGCACGTGATTTCAAGTGACATCACATACTTAAAACTTTGCCTCATAGTTGTCAAAGATATGGAAAAGAATGTAAGATGGAAAGAAAGGAGCTACAGATTCACTACCAACAAAATCTTTCCATTTTACTGATATTTTTTCCAATATAAATTCTGACAGTCACAGAAAGATCAGAACCACTTATAGGATGTTTGGAGCAATCATATGTTAATTATACATTTGTCAGATTATTGGCAAAATATTTTTAAGAGCACATACATTCAAATACTTCCCGATATAGTCTTCTCCTTGAGATTCAGAAAACGGAGGAGCATCTCCTTGTAATGTTCGAGTGAAATCATGCTTTGTGAACATAACATCTGACACCAAAGAAACTCCCTAAACTGTCATGACAATTAAAGTAATGTGTCTCTTTATCACTTTGAGGTTTAAAAAAGTTACCCAGGTCTTTCAGAGTCACAGTGCATTTTAGGGTGTATTTGACAGGTGCTTTTTTTTTTACCTAGTAAATGCAACTTTTAATATCTATATATGAAAATCACAAGTGTGTATTTGTGATTGAAAGAATCTGGCAGTTTTTTGGTCTAGATGAAATCAGTTACTGCTATCAACCCACCATCTAGAAACCTCAGCAATTCAATTACCACTAATTGAAATAGTAATTGATAATGTCAGCTCAAAGGCCACAAAACAAATGAGCCTTAAATCTGAACTGTTCCCTTATGTCCAGAATTTAAATTTATATTCTGGAAATGCTTATTGACACAGAAATGCATTTGCTGGAAACTTAATCAGAAAAATTACTGGAAGTGTATCAAATAAAAATGGAAGAAGTATAAAACTGGAAGAAGACATCGTGAATTCCTATAAAGTATAATTCTGTCCTGATAGGAAGGAAAGCAAAATGTCCAGATGCTATCTGTTATTTCAAGACAGGACTAATTTTCCCTAAATTTAGATGTTTATCATGCAAGCTTCTACTTCTAAGCTAAGGTTTCAATTCATGTGTCTAGTAATTGGCACCTAGTGACATTTTTGATGACCCATGAAATCCTGTCTGGTGTCCAGTTGCTGTTCCAGAAGGTCACAGATTTTCTGTGAATCCTATATCACTTTTGCCAGCTACACAAGCATGTCTGAGATGCCATGTAACGCCTGAATTCACAGTAGATTCCAAGGTTGAGGCAAATGAATCATGTCCATGGTGTCTACAATATTTTTAGGGAGTTTGATGTCTTTATTCAAGGAACTAGTCTCCCAGTTTCTGGCTGTAATTGTGTGGGGTTGCCCTCATGGAAATAAGTAGTAACAGTTGAAATGCCCTAGGATAACCTGACCTGGCCTTCAGTTGCCCTAGGATGGCACAGGTTTCCCATAATTGATGGCCCTAACCAAATATCACAGACACCCCAGGGCATATTAAATGGCATAGGATACCTATGTGTGGACCACTGAAATGAACCCATAATCTCTGACCTTGGAGCTATATCTCACCTTTAATATCAGGTGACATGTCATTTATATTCTTACTCAGGAGTATCATCTGGATGTAGTCCATGCTTCAATACCAGGACTCCATGAAAAAGAGATTATATCAGTTTTCCATACTGTGGCTACAGCACTCCCACTCAGCTTTGAAACTGAGGATGTAGAAATGAAAATGATATTAGTACATGTGGATCTCAGCAGTTTAAGGCTCTAACCTTAACCTCTAACCTTGCCTTAGAGGGTTATTTGAGCAGGTGACTTGGTTATATTATGACATAAATCTGTCTTTGGAATATCCATCCTGAACTATCATGGTAAACTAAACTACTCGGGCAAAAAAAAAATAAAAAAAAAATGCAGACTCGGAGAACTTAGCATCAAACCATCAGCTAAAGGAAATTCAGCAGAGACATGTAGAATCAGTCCTTTTCACAGAAAACTATCAGAAAGTCCATCTGCACATTTACTGAGGGGATGGGGAATGTATGTATACATGACACCTGGTGGGATACAGAAGGAAGCCATAGGACAAAGGAATTTCCTAAACTTGTAATTTCTTGAGGCTGTGGTCCAGAAAGGCACTTAAACATCTGAGTATCTTTCATTATGAAAGGGAGTAGGCCTGCATTCATCCAAGTGCTTCGATATCTTATGCTAGTTTGTCAGAAAAATACTTTGTCTGGCTGACATTGAGCTGCTCTACCCAGCTGGAAAAATGCTCTGCACTTTCATGTCCTATGTCATTCTACCATTCTGTTTATTTTGCTCATGCATGAGAATGCTTTCAGAGTGGCTTAGATATAATCAAAATATTATGATCTCCCCACCTTCAAGGTCTGGCAGAGCATCAAGCATAGGCCAATACAGCTGACCAGCCAAAGAATAAATTATCTGTGATAGATAAATAGTGTCATGTTGCTGTTGCAAAACAATTCCCTGCATGTGTGAGTGGCAGAAGGGAACGCATTATAGAAATAAACTTGCCCAGTATATAGGATATATTTGTAAACATAAAATGTTCATCTAGGAGTTGCACAACCTATTCATTTCCTGTGAATGACGCTTGAAAACCTACTAATATACACAAAATAAACTTTTAAATGAAGATTTAATGAGAAGATGACAACACATGTCCTAAGTGAGTCCAGCTTCAGAGAATATTAAAGGTCACCAAAGCTGTTGATCTGTGAATGAACAAAAGTGTGTGTTAAAATTTTTTGAAGTGGTAGTGGCTTCAGACATAAAATTCATCTTAACACATTGCTTACATAAGCAGTGAAAAGTTCTGTATTTCTCACATAACAATGGATAGGAATTTTCTGATGGTTATTAGCTACAAGTATACATAGTGGTATATTTGTATTATGGATCATTATAATGATCAAATCACCATAATACAGTGAAGGAGTCTAAATATGAACAGTGTCATATATAAATAAATGATATCGTAGTGTAAATGCATATATTTTCTTCTCTGGAGGAAACTAGAAAATTAAGTAACTTAATGAATAACAATGAAAAAGAAAAGCACTGTAGGAAACTCAATCCTGTTGTAAATATATAAAACCCCATTAACAACTGAATCTGTTCTTGTCCAGAGCCATATTTAGTATGTGAGGTCTCCATCCTCACACTGCATTCATTACTTCTGTTTCACACTGAAGCAGCTCCATTGCTTTCACTAAATGGTGCATGTCATTTTCTTAAATAAGTGGCTAGCTGTAAAAAAACAAACATATACAGAACATAACATAAGGAACACAGCTTCTTATTCTGAGTCATGCCTTTGATTTCACAGACCTTATTTCTGTCAATAATCTCATTTAGAGCACATCCATTTTAATTCCCCAAAACACTACATTTATATGAGTGAACAAACTCTTGTTATCAAAACAGAGCCTTGACTTGGCTCCACAGTTAAGCTGATGTAACACATCTGACCATGGTTCTTGAGAAAGTACAGCAGGTAGATTGTGTTTGGGTTGGGAATCCAGGAATTGTGTGTCCACATTTCAGGCTCAGACAGTAAATCTGGAAATGTGAAGTTTTTGCTGTCAATTCAATTTCTTTGGGACCTGGCTATACCTGAGATTTGTCTTCTGGAGTTATGACACAGAAACCAGCCTCTCAGCAAGTTTCAAGAAATGCCAGGACTCAGCTTCTCTGGCATCCCAGAGCTCTTACAAGAAGTGACTAGAGATTTCACTGGCACTTTGCTGGGTTCTCATTCCCCAGATATCCACACTAGTTTTCTCTTTTGCATATTGAATTCCTGCCTCAGCCATTTGCCTGGATTTCTCTTCTGTGAAAAGCCTAGGCACCAACAAGAAGTTGCTAAAATACCTGTCTTTATGGGAAACTGCCACTTTTCTTATATTCAGTCTTAATTGCAAATTAAAAACTTTCTGATTTATCAAAAGAAGGATAAGTAGTTTGGGAGTTTAATAGTTTATATTAAAAAAAAAAAAGAAAAAAAGAAAAAAAAAATTGTTCTTGTTATAAAACTATTTTACCACAACTTTACTACAATCAAGATCTTTATAGATCTTGATTCCATTAGCATCATGGTATCTCACCAACTGGTTGATCATGTTATAACTGTTATTTCCTGCCAGTGATCAGGAATTTTGAAAATATTCCTATCTCCTTCTTTGTGTCCAAAGAAGTTTCATCAACTTCAGAAGTATTTGTGGCAGCTGAATGAGGAGGAAATTCATGCAGTCTGAGTGTCAGGAGGAGACTGTGTTAAATAAATTCCTCAAATTGGTTGAATGTTTGCAGCAGACCACGGTGGGTTCCTCCAAAACATGGCCTTTCTTCACTCCTGAGGAACAAATTTCCTACTCCCATAAAGATTTAAATTAATGTGGAAGTAATTGAGATTCCTCTATGCATTTTAGTGCGTTGAATTAGAGGTATGATCCATCTCTGCTCTGATCACAGCATGTATAAACATGAATATGACCAGTAATGGGTACAAATAACAATGACTGATAACAGTCCCCATTGAATAAAACTCAACCTTACTCATATGTACATCTTTGTCCAGTCTCTTCTTCACCAACCAGGTCCCAAACCTTATCCTTCTCTGTCAGAATCCCATGCAAATCATTATTTTTCAGTTAAAGGGTCTCTCTGAAAACTTTCCTCTACTTCTTCCAGGAAAGAGCAGGGAGGGTGTGTGTTTTTGGAGCATGTCAAAGTGCTGTCTGTCTTCAGCTCCCTTGCTGTCTACAACCAGCAGCCACTAGAATTTTTTTTAAAGAAGTTGGAATATTTCTTTCAAAATGTTTGTCCTTCTGAGTTTAAACGGCCTTCGTAGATGTGTGAAAGTATACCACCTAGGGTATAGAGACGTTAATACTAACAGCTTATATACTGTCCAGAAATAAGTTGGTGTCTAGTTTTGATCTCCCCTTCTCTGTTAGGAAGCAGCAGGAGTGTCTGCTCTGCAACAGGAGAGCCAGGAGCTGGAGTGATGGTCTGAGCCTATGATCTGAACAACAAGGGGTACAGTCCCACAGTGCCAGTATAAGAGCAGAGTAGTAGATCTGAGGACAGTAACCAGGGTCAGCCAAATACTCCAGTGGTTATCACGGAAGTCTGCTGTGATAAGATAGACCTGCTATGAAGTGAAGTCAGCAAAGCAAGGTCAGGATCAACAAAGATTACATGGAAATGTCTATAGTGATTCCCAAGCAAGGACCAAGACGAAGGACATGGCTGAAGTGCAGCTCCTTAGATAAGGATGCAACAGATGAGGGTTCTCACTGATTTACTCATGCACTTTGCTGTGCTTAAAATAGTTTGACCCAAAGTTACATAGCTTAACAATATCAGAGCTGACTTTGGGCACAGGCAGTCAGACCTCTAGGAGGGAGGAAAGGGTTAGCTGATCCTGTTGATGCTCTTGAAGCCTTTACACCTTCTTGATCACTATGCTATTTACTTACACTTCAAAATATCCATCTAAGAATCCTCTCAGAATGGATGCTGGCTGGCTCACATCCTCCTCAAAGGGCATAGGAGAGTATTGGTTCTGCACAGCTCTGTGTGTTTTTATTAAAAACTAGCAGAGTTGTCATTTCAGCCAGCTGAACATGAGCCAGTAGTGTGACCAGGTGGCCAAGAAGCCCAACAACATCCTGGCCTGTATCAGAAATAGTGTGGCCAGCAAGACTAAGGAATTGACTGTCCCCCTGTACTCAGCTCTAGTGAAGCTATAACTCAAACACTGTGTTCAGTTTTGGGCCACTCACTCCAAAGAGGACTTTGAGGAGCATGTCCAAAAGAAGGACAAAAAGCTGATGAAGGCTCTAGATAACAAGTCATATGAAAAACAGCTGAGAGAACTGGGGGTGTAGATGTGGTTTAGTGGTGACCTGGCAGTGCTGGATTAATAGTTGGACTCAATGATCTTAAAGGTCTTTTCCAACCTAAACGATCCTATGATTCTATGACAATATAAACAGGAAACAAAGGTCAGTCTGGATCCATAAAGCCCTTCAATTTCAACATTTCTGTGCTCTGATCAACATCTAAACAAATTAAATGAGATCTACCTGGTGATTAGTCACTTAGCAGCCTGTCCCTTTGTAAATGTTACTTTTTTGTCTGCTTCGGTAGTAAATGTGTTTAAACCATCAGTATTACTTTTATGCACTGTGGTCATGTTCCTGGTTTCTCTGCTTGGCTTCAGCCATTTGTAGAAACAAACACTATAGAAAGGACTCTGTCGATGTAATTGGTCTGCCACCAATTTATTACTTTATTACCATAAAATAATACTAATGATTAAGCAAAAAGGACTGTTTGCAGTAATGATGGCTAAGGGTTGAACTCCTGTGGTAGTATTTGAGTGATAGTGAGTTATGGCAAAGAAACTCTTGGGATTTTGTGGGTTTTCTTTACAATTTATTGTAGCAACACTGTATGAAGTTGCTTCACTTGAATGAGTCTCTGAGTACCTTAAAATTATATTTAGTGTTATAATATGTTTGTTTCAACTACATTAATTGCATGCAAACCTTTCTCTTTGGTCACACTGGAAAAACAGATTGCTGTGAGTCTTCTGTATGCTCACTTCTTCCAATTTCTTGTTTGCTTGAGGCAAACTATTTTCTGAGAACCTCATCTGTGATTAAAGATGCAATAATTCTTCCCAGAACAGGCAATAGCACCATCCAACAGCATCCCATTCCCACTTCTTAATTAAGGTTGTGTATTTTTGTTATTCTTTGACAGTAACCAACATATACATACTTCTTCATAATTATGCCCCAGGTTCATTAGGGTCTGGGCACATATATATGCTTGTCATTAAGAACTCACATCCATTCAAGCCTGACAAGTCATTTCAGTTAAATGAAAATAGTCATAAAAAATGAAACATAGTAACCTATGGGTAACAGCAATTAAACATTTTAGGGAAATTGGACTTTATGGAGACCATCATCTTTCCACACTAATTACAGAACACAAATGTTCATAATATAAATTTGGGGAAAAGTACAGTAACAACTGAGATACAAATTATTGTATAGACAATGTTGAATTTCTGCTTCTAATGTTACTCGATGTGAATTGCAGTTAGCTGGGATAATGTAACCTTGGAATGTCACACTGGGATATAGCATGACTTTTTAACAGAAAAGTTTCTGCAATCAACAACAGAAAGCAAAAGCATGAAGTTTAATGACTATGGCCTAGAGTTCATGAGAGAATTTACAGTGATGACTAATTTAAAATGTCCTGTGCAGCAGCTGCATCTGTCAGGACACTTCTTTAACAAAAAGCTCTAGAGGCTTTTGGAACCAGATAGATTCTGCCTCAATTTAAACATTCAAGTAAGACATTTAAGAAAGGAGTGTGGTCATTGTAAGCTCCTCATAAAAGTTAATGAGGACAGATAGAGACCTACAGAGGGAGAATTGGTTCTTTAGTAGATTAAAAATAAAACAACCTGGCATGTACGTGGAGTCAAAATAAATAACTTTTTGTTGACTATTGACTGGTACCTTTTGAGCGGAAGGAATCAAGCCTCCAGAGTACTACTTCTGCCTAATCAAACAATTTCCTCAGCTTAAATATTTCAGTGACTGTGTCAATTCAGAATTGTGTTTATGTTCTCTGGCAAGCAGGCAGTTTGGATCCTCCTCACTCAGACTGGAAAATTACAACTCATTTCATCAAAAAGTGACCTAATCATCTATAACTAAGATTGCAAGCACTCACTATCAACTCCTCCTGCTGAGAATATTTCAGTGTGCAGAGACTGAGAAGAAAGAGAAAAATGAAAAAAGTGATTTTAGCCAGCTTCAACAGCATCAACCTGGATTGGGTTCAGGGCAACGCCTTGAAGTTAAAACCAGCAGTTTCAAGAATCTCAGTGCCATCCAACTGTTCATCTTTTACACCCATTCACCTTGTCTGTCTGACACTTAAATACCCAGCTGGGACTGGATATTCACATAATACAGGAAATACTGGGAAAAGTCATCACCTAGGTCCTACTGCATCAACGACAATGCTGAAAAAAAGCTATAAAAAATATCTTGGGAAATATCTCTGAGGTGTATTACAATTTGGGAGTGATGGGTTCATCTAAATGTAGCTGGTGAGTTGGAAAAATTCAGTTGTCAAATTAATCTTTTTTTTTTTTGTATTCTTATGCAATTCTCTTGTTCTAAGAAAAAATCTTAGTAAAATGAATTTTGTCACTTTTGTAGGGATCCTTTATTATAAAAATTTCAGCAACAGTTAGAAAAAGAAGGGAGGAGTGTGATAATTTTTATCAGTACTTTGTGAGGTCCTATAGCCAATTTAGAGGAAAATGGAAGAAAAAACAAAACAAAACAAAACAAAACAAAACAAAACAAAGAAGGAAGGAAGGAAGGAAGGAAGGAAGGAAGGAAGGAAGGAAGGAAGGAA
>JANHFX010023150.1:11012-23421 GCA_027560015.1 Chloroceryle amazona | reverse complement strand
GGGGGGTTCGGGGAAACTAGGAAAGAAACCCAACCTAGAAATTCAGGGATAACTCCCAGAGGAAAAAAACCCAAACAAACCAAATAGCAAACAAACAAAACACACACACACCCCCCAAATCACACACAAAAAAAACAAACCAAAACAAACCCGAAACCAAACAAAAACACAAACAAAACAAAACAGAAACTACAAACCAAAAAAGTCCACCAAAAAAAAAAAATCCAAACAAACAAACAAAAAACAAACAACAAAAAACAAACAACAACAACACAAACAAAAAACTCAACCAACCAAAAAAAATCCCAACAGAAAAGAAACCCAAAGCACCAAACCTACACCAAACCAAGAGCATTTTGCTTCTCTGGAGCTTACGGTCAATTCCAGTGTGCCCAGTGCTGCACCACTGGTGGGATTGTACCGGGCTGGAACCCCCATCCGTGAGCTCCAGCTTTGGTTTCAGGCAGCTGAAGGGCACAGAGACATCTCCCTGTCCTCCCAAACGGCAACGCCAGACAGTGCAGGAGTTCAGGCAGCCTGGGCGGCCGGAGAGACTTGGGAGAACGTGTGGGTGGGCGTGTGGATGGGTGATATTTTGTCTCAGTCATCCAAGAGAACGAAACAGATTGAAGAGTATGAAGCAATATTGCTGAAAGTGAGAAATAAGAGGGTTCCTGAACACCCTGAATAAGACGTGGTGTGCAATGCTGAAAAAAAATGGGCAAGATTTGGGCCAGGAGCTCTGAACAAGCAAACTGCTCCCAGTTCCTCGAGTCCTCACGTTCAGAAAACAAGGATTTTGTCTATTTGTAAATGCACAAAACTGAGTCAAAGAAATGAATCGTTCAGCATCTCCTCTCCTCTCTGAATAAATTTTAAGTCCTTAATTAATAATAATTAAAAAAAAATGGTCAAAAGGGCAACAATATTTGTTTTGTTTTGTTTTTTTAATAGGAAATTCAAATAGCAAGCGTGGCAGTGTGTTGCCCAGCTTTTAGCATTCTGTAAATTTCTTGAAGATTTGTAAGGGAAGGGTTTGCCCCTACAGACCTCTTAGGGGGTGTGACAAGTGAACTCTCCCCCTCTCCTAAACTCATCCAAAACCCAAAGTTGTTGCATTTAAGCCTGCGTGTTAGATTCTGCTTTGACCAAATGAAAGCACTTCGCACGGAAGCTTGTTTTAGTATTAGATTCATAGAGCATTGCTACAGCTGGAAAACCAAAGCACCGCAGTTAAATATCCTGTGAAATTCGTGCAAACATATAAAAAAAAACCCCAAACTCCTAAGGAACAAAATGGTGAGCAGAGCTTTCCCCGGCATTTCTTCAGCCCGAAGCCAGCAGTGGTTCCCCAGCAGCTGTGCAGAGAGAGCTCCCCCTCCTGCGGGAAATCATCTTTAGCCCTACCCACCCGCGGGAGACGTGTCGCTATTGCCCAGCAGCTGTGGGGAGTGGGCAGAGGGCAATGTGGGCTGCTAGAAACAGAATATTTTAAATGGATGTAGATGCACAGCCCTGAGAATTGATGTTCGTCTCCTTTACTGTTTGTGGTGGCTTTGCAAGACAAAAGGTCATTCTATTTTTTTTCTCTTTCTCCCTGCTGCAGCAAGATGATCCCTGTCAGCAGAAATCATCCAGCATGCAAGCGATTCACCTGAGTGTTTGTCACTTCACTAAAAAGAGGAAAAAAACCCAACCCACCCTACCCTGGAATAATGTTATTGTCTGCTGCAAGGGATGAGTAATCTGGCTGGTTTAAGAGGGTGAGCTGCCCCTGCCCGGCGGGCAGATGATCCCGTGCTGTGCTAAACCTCCCCACTGCAAACTGCAGCAGCTGACTCAGGGAGGACTTTTCAGGAGCATCCGGCAGCCACCACACTGAACCCCGTCCAGAGTTTGCACTGCACAGAAATGTCCCCTATAAATAGGGTAAGTGCTCATCGTAGGTAGCAAAGCTAGTGGGCTTTTCAGACCAGTTTGAGAAATAATTGAGCCTGCACTGAATGGCTGTATTATACCACATACTGAGCTGCACCAGCAATTTCAACTGGCTATTCACACTTTTTTGAGGACTTTGCTATTTCCCTTTTTTTTTTTTTTTTTTTTACTATTTAACCTGATTTGTAATGAATAGTCCTGGTTTTATAAAATGGAAGGTGTTAAGAAACATTTTAACAAGCTCTATTTTCCAAGTGTCAAAAATCTCTTCAGCTTACTAAAACATGGCCATGGGTCTAAACACACCTTTTCTTGATAAAGAGGAGGAGTTGAGAACAACAACTCAAGGGTAGCAACATAGCTGGCTGTAACACAAGGTTTCACTTCCTCGGAACTTAAAAAGGAGCCAGGGACAGTGACTGAAGCAGGCTGAAAGCACCAGTGCTTGATTTCTTGTGTGAATTAGCAATCCAAGAAGAGGATGCTCCAGGGCAGGACTCGGCGGCAGCCCTGTCCTTCCAGGACAGGTCCATTTCTGCTGCAACATACAATAAAACGGAGAGATTTGGGAGCCAGCCTCTGGCAGGCCTGAACACTTGAGGTTTGCAAGCAATGACACTCCTATTGCTGTAGTGCGGAGCGAAATGTAATCCTCCAGATCCCACCAGGGCTTCTACTCTTGCTCATCTGAACCTCATCCAATAAAACCAAAACTCTCAGCTCCCTCCGCACTGCTCCGTGACCACAGCTAGCTCACCCTCTGGGTAAGTCCAAGTTGTAGGAACTATTTTCTATGCATTTAACAGATGGCAAAGCTGAGACAAGGGATGAAGTACATCATTTGGGGCAGAGGTGGAAAGGGAGGCTTGTCTTACCAATCCTCCATCGTGACTATCCGCTCCATCTGTTAACACTTCAGCACGCGATGCCAATCTCCAGTGTGATTCCGATTAGTCTGCAAAGTGCTGCGTGTTGATGTTTTGGTTTGATACTTGGAGAGCTCTGCAGAGATATTTAATTAGATGAAATTAATTCCTTTGAGAACAACCTTCTGGCAGCACTTTGGAAAGTGCTAGGGAGCTTCTGTTGTTCTGACACTTCTTAAAAATTGACATTAGCCATTTCCTAATTTATTTGTAAAAGGACAATCAAACCACATCGTTCCCCAGGTCAAACGATGGCTGTGACTTTCCTGCCAGTGTGGCTCTCAGACGATGTGATGCCAGACCTTCTCACCCGAAATCTTTTCCCACAGCTCCCAAAGTCCTTGCTGTTGCTGCCCTGAAAGGTCTTCCTTCTGCCTAAGCTGTCAGAGCCCTCCTGCCTCCCTTATTTTCTCTCCCTTTTTTGCCACCTTCAGAGTGATTGTGAGATCTGATGATAAGACAGGCATGGCTGGCAACCTCGCTGGCCAGCCCTGCAAGATGACATTCCTTACAGCCACCTGATGGGGAGCAGGAGGTGAATGTCTGTCCCTCTTCATGCCTGCCTTCTCCAGCAGTCAAACGGGGATACTGGTATTTCTTGTGGGACAATCTGCTGCCAATTCTGCAAACCTCCTACAGATAAGGGCACAAAAGGGCAAAGTCTTAATATGATTAAACTTCAGGACCCCCAGAGGTCTGAGTTTGCGGTCATAGCTGGGCTGGAGCCAGGAGGGAAACGGCACAGGCTGCAAGTACTTGTGCAAAACACACACTTCAAATTCGGAACGAACCTCATAAGCCTCTTTCCTTTCACTCTGCAGCCAGCTAGGGTCTGGATGCTAAGACCCAGTCACATTGGGTAAGAGACCTTTGGGGTCAGTGGCTGGCAGAAGGGCCACGTAAAACTGCGCATCCTCCTGCCATAAACCTCTTCTTGGACATTCATCTTCTGTCCCAGTTCCAAGTCCTCTTCTTCTCCCTCTGGGGTTTCATGGGGAGCTCCAGGGGTCTCTCATCCTTTTTGCTGCCTGCATTGACCATTGACCTCCATGCAAAATAAAATTCTCCCTTTTGAGGTTTGCCTTGGCGTCTGTGCACTTACACTAGCAGAGAACATTTCCTGGCTTCATTGTATGAATCGAAGGGTTGAAGCAGCACCAAAAGGTACAATGTTTAGCCCTCTTCTGGTGTAGCCTGAGCAGTGCAGCCATAACAAAGGGGTGAACATCATGACCTGCATTTTATTCGGTCTCCTCACTTCCTTTAAATTGTCTCCAAATTACATTCGAATTAATGCAAATCTTTCAAAAACTCCACTCGTATCGCATCATAAAGGACAAGGAATCTGTACTTAAACACTTAATTAGGGGATGTCTGCAGAGTGCTCTGCAAATGGGATGGTGCTGGAGTATGAGAGGCTTTTGGTATTTAAATATAGCTGTACACACACCCTCGGTGTCCTGAACTGCTAAAAACCTCCAAGCAGGTGATCGCGAGCCTTTCTATAATTGAAATGAACTTAATCCTGACAAAAATGTTAGTAGCAGCTGCTGTGAAGGCTGTGGCTGCTCTCCAAGTATTTCTTACATTACCCTGGTCTGTATATTAAAGCGAGACTGATTGCTATGTTGCAGAATCCTGCCACAGAGTGTCTCTTACAAGAAAGCTGCTGTGTTTTAGATTAAGGGCTTTGTTGTATTTTTCATAAGAACACTTTTCTCTTGTGTGATGATTGCCACACAAGGATCTGAGCTGCTCAGATATTAATTACTCAGGGCCTGCAACGGTACTCTAAAGTAACCAGTAAACATGGATACTCTCTTTCCCTCACATACACACTCCAGTGATGCATACGGGCAGTTGCCTGTATGGTGGGCTGAAGAAGCAGAGCTGTGTTTGGAGGTAAAGGAGGCAAGCTGCCAGCCTAGAGCATGTATGCAGGATGTTGAGAGGACAAAAGAGCCAGCCAGAAGATAAATGACCATCGCTGCCCTCCTAATTTAACCTTCATGCCACGAATCTCTGCCTGAATCCCAATGTGCTGTAGAGATTTGGGACAAGGAGCAGCTCCCCCTGTAATTCCTGATTTTTCACTGCTCTATGAGAATTCCCTGGCCTGCCATGGCTCTTTCAAGTCCTTCCTCCCTCTGTCCTCTCCCTGCCTCCCCTCCTGTCCCTGCATCTCCCTGGGCTTAGCTGAGTGGGACCTGGCATTTATCCAGCATCACCAAAGAACAAGCATCAAGAAACTTTTCTGGCAAGGAGGAAGGTCTTAATCTCAAAGCCTAGCAAACCAACCTGACAGCAAAAATCCAGGGAAAACGGGGCTCAGCGAATGTGCCAGATGGATTGTGCAGAGCAGGCACCGAGTTCCTGCTCCCTTGAAGCCACCACAGTTATTGAGGGGGGCACGACCCTTGAAAAAGCCTATAAGCAGGTGTACAACTACTGAAATGAAGCAACCTCACCCAGGAATCCACTTGTCTCGCAGCAATTTGTCCATGATTGCAAAGGTTTGTGGGTCCCTGCTGCCTGCCAGCCCCTCGGTCTGCAGAGCTGCGCTCGCACTTCCAATCTCTTGTGCTCTATCTGCTTTATGCTGCATCTCCCAGCATGGAAAACATCAACTCAATCTTATTCAAACTGTTCTTTTGCCCCGAGCTAACCAAGGCACGTGCACTGGGTTTCAGGGTGACATCTGCGGCTGTTGAATGGGCAGAACAGAAGATGGTGCTGCCGAGCCAACGTATTTAACAAGAAAACTTCCCGGCGCCGCTGGTTTTCTTGACAGCTCCAGTTCCAAAATAATCTCTGTTTAAACTAAAGAGTTGTCAAGGAGATAAGTTTAAGAAGCACAGGAGCTACAGATAAACATCCCACAGCCCGTTCCCTCGTGGAGCAGAGATGCAGTGAAATACTGATGGACCAGGCTCCCTAATTACATCCCCCGCTGAGGGGTTAGCTTGAAATCAGGAGCCTTCCTGCTTTGTATGCGGCACCGTTGGGATAAAGCGATGGGATCCCTTGCAGAGCTACATGGGCAATTGGGTTGGGATATATGTAGCTAATGAAAAGGCATCAGCCAGACAGCTTTGTGGGAGCTAATGAAATATTCCGTACAAAACGTGTCACCTCCAGGTATCATCTGTGCCTCACTCCTGGAGCTTAATCCTCTCCTCTGCCACTGCCTGGGCAGCCTTCTTCTCTGCTGAAGTCTTCTTCGTGTAAAACAACAGGAGCAGCAGAAAGAACAAAAGCACTTCTGATCATCAAACTGGGCGAAATGGTGTCAAACTCTTAGGCTATGTTTTTTTTAAGATTTATTCAAAAAAAGCAAGGCAAATAATTTCCATCCACAGTGCTGGCAGCTACGTAATTTTTGTAGGAAAATTTTATCTCAAACTGAGAACAGCAATAGGAAACTGCTTCATTTGTCACAGGCAGGCTACCCTTACGCCTCCACAGTTCACCTGTCTGGCAATTTCAGTGGTTTTTTGGACATCCTCAATTCAGATGCCTTTCTAAAATCTGATTTACTCAACAGATGTACATTAATAGACTGTAAAAGAAGAGGCTGTCTCACAGTATTTATTTGCTAACTCACATGGCACCTGTAAATGCAACTGATCATGGAGAGCTGAGTGTCTATTACAGAGTGATGCTGAGAAACAGGATCACTCCACTCCGTCCCTTCTGGCAACTCTGTGCTTGAAGCCCATGTGGGTTACAGGGCTAGAAATAAGAATTCTCACTGCATCTCAGCATCTCAGCGTGGTGACAAATGAGGTCTGTACTGTTAACTCCCCTAGAAGAGGATGCCACACATATGTATGCCTCTGGCAGCACAGATGATGACTGCCATCAACAGTCAGGAATCTTCACCTCTGGCCTTAACACAATTTTCTGGGTTAGAGCGGTGGAGATGCTGTATCTTCTTGTTTTCGCTTCTCTGGCTCCAAAACAAGAATAATATTTACCTGGTTTACAGGCCACACTAGAAAGATTAATTAGCTAATGCTCACTGAGTACTTTGAAGACATAAAGCAACAAATGCATTTAAAGGGCTGTGTTCAGTGCCTGAAATCAATAGATACTTGGCAAAGACACTCGTGAAGAGCCCCAGATGCCACAGAAGCACACAGAGACATGGATACCCAAGTCCCGGTCGTGACCCTCAGGGGAAAGCACACATGTCCACAAACATACCCCTGGTGTGTCGTCCCCCCCCCGGAGTGTGCCCACTACTGCTTGCAGCAGGATAATGGATGTGCTGGCAGAGCCTTCTGCTGCACCGATAGGAGAGTTGAAAGCAAAGCAGTTCTACCAGACAAGGGAAGAGGCTCATCAGACCGTTCATGCCCTGGAGCTGTCTGGGCTTGTGAGGGGTGGGTGGATCACTCCAGGAGCCCAAGCCTGCTCACTGTTTTCCCTGCCTCCAGCAGCTTCTGCTTTCCAGGCAGCGGATGCAGCATGTAGCAGTTGTGAGCCTGCACAGTGGGAAAAGTTTTAGTAGGCACAACAGAAGGAGAGAGAAAAAGTGAAGATCTCAGGCTCCTGAGAAGCAGCTTGGAGGATCAAGAGCCATTCAGTGGTGATGCACTGTCCCAGACCTGGGCATCCTGTAAGAACTGGTGGTTAGGGCTGCAGTTCAAGAGTGAATCATTCTGCAGCTGCCTGACATGGCTCTTAGCAGCCAGGGGAGACTGCACAGGCAAAACAAAAAGCTGTCCGTGATTAAACTGCCTTGTTAGCAGAACTCTTCCCTTGGCCACGGATAAGGTCCCTTCAGGCCAAGGCTGAGGGTTCCAAACACAACCTTGTTGGTCAGCAGCATCCTGCTCCCTACGCTGTTCCCACTCAGGAGAAAGAGGAGATAGGCAGAGTGGCACCTTCTGTGGCACATCAGTGTGAGCTTGCAGGGGCCAGGCAGCAGGAGAGGGTCTGCAACCCCTCTGGCAGCTCTTCTTGCACAGTGGCCTCCTGCTCTTGTGACTGCCTGCTTTGCCCCTTCCCAGCAAGGAGGTTTAGAGTCCGGTCCCTCCAACAACAGTCTCCTTGGCACATACCAATTTGTGGCCTGTGAATATCTGTTGAGATACCGGAGTTGAGACCAGACAAATTTACCCTCTGGTATGGCAAATGATACGGGCTTCATTAACAAGCACAGGGGAAACAGCGTTTGTTCTTTTTTAAACATTACAAAGATAAAGAGAAGGCTCGGAGGCCTGAAAGCAGATTGTGGAGATGACTGGAAGGGCTCTGACCCTGCTGCTTTTCATGCCCGGACGGACGGTGCACACAGACCTTGTTCCAGCACTAGGAGCTGGAAGCTTCCCATGGAGAGGGGATGGGTCACTGAGTAATGGAGAACCTCATGGCAACCCTGTGCCTAAATAAGTGCTGTGGGCTTGTCCGTGCATCCCCATGGCCTCTTTGACTTACAGAACTTGGTCTAAGTTTGACACTAGGAAAATAAAGCAATTAATTTCTTGGCTTTCCTCCATTCACATTAACACACTGCTACCTTCCTTCCCATGCACACTGTCTTGAGAACAACAGGAGAAGAATCATGCCTGAGAAGGGCACTGCCCTGTTGTCACTCTGCAGCTTTGAAAGCTCAGAGAGCGTTACCAGACACAGGCTGAAACAGCTACCGTCCATCAGTGTTGTTCTGCAGGGCTGAAGTATTGTGGAACAAAATTTGTTTCTTTTTTCCTCAAGCAGAAATACATCGTCAAAGGTTAGAAAAAATGTTTTTGCTCCACCGACAAAGATTCAAGGTAGATTCAAAAGGTTCCCAGTGTAGAAATGTAGGGGGACTAAAAGCACCGAAATCCTTATACATCTTCCTTCAAGAAACGCTTACATGCCTAACACCTACATCTTCCAGCAATAAAATGTCTGGCACTCCAAATACAGAATTGTCTGAAATACCAGATCCTTGCCACAGTTTCCCCGCTGTGCCTCCATAACTGCATTAACTGGGACACTCACAGGCTTGCCTTTATGATGCTTTTCCTAGTATTTAGAAAAAGTACGGGAAGGATCAGACGCAGACACCAGGCTCGGAGACAGGCCCTTGTGCCTCTAATCCAGAACCACTCAGCAGAGCCTACGTCTGTTAAACGAGACCATCGGTCTTTGGCTATTCCTACAGAAGTTGAAAGGAGAGGAAGAGGTGTTGAATTTTCCTAAAAACATGACAGCATTTGAGGGGCCACCTCTTCCTAAAGCTTCTTTTGCTGTTTTCTGTGCAGTGGGTCATTATGAATTACTAATTACCAAAGCAGGCCAGTCAGGTCCATCGCTGACCTGCTGTGTAAGCTGGGCAAAAAAAAAGCAGATCTGTCACTGAGTCAATGTAAATGTAAAATATGTGCACTGAAGAGGCCTGAAGCTTAATATAGGTCTTGTTAAGTGTTCGTAAAGGAT
Organism: Chloroceryle amazona; assembly: GCA_027560015.1. NCBI lineage: Eukaryota > Metazoa > Chordata > Aves > Coraciiformes > Cerylidae > Chloroceryle > Chloroceryle amazona. Next base: position 14,125 of record JANHFX010023150.1, on the reverse strand, counting down.
ACTGAAACCTTTAGATTAAGCGGTACACCAGAGGAGAATAATAGGGTTATAAAATCCATTTCTACAAATAACTCATATTTATATAGTGCCTTTCAACCTAACAGGTCCCACAGCTTTTTTTTTATCAGCATAACATCCTGATATACTGTGCTCACTTCACCCACCAGTTCAAGGCAACCTCCTCTGAAGTGAAATGTGGCAGCTGTTTAAAAGCCCCGAGTAGTAGCAACTTCAATAATAGCAAGGCATTTATATGGTCTTACAAACTTCAAAGAGTTAATTCTCTGCCCCTTCAGGAGGCAGACAAGGTTTATTATTCCCATTTCACAAAGGCAATATAACAAGAGTGGACAAGAGTGGAGAAAATCTGCACTCCCACAGATTTATAAAGCGAAATTCTGTGCATGAGCCTAAAGTGCTTTTAATCCCACACAGAGAAAACATATCAACATGTCTTATTAATAAAGTCCTTTACTAAAAATAATGATGTGGAGAGAGCTCTGATCTGGATTCTAACACCTGCCACTTCTGGTGAAAAAATTACCTCCTCAAGCACGTGTTGACATAGAAACATCATGGTCTGCAAAAGCTTCTGTGCCGTGAAACAAATTGGGCGCTCAAAATATACTGCCAAGAATCAGACAATCTGTTTTAAGAGGACCCAAGAGTTACTAAAAACCTCTTGAAATATATTAGAAGAGAAAGGTGCAGGAAGACCAATCTCCGAGGCAGGCTGGCATTGTTCTTCCACCGCATGTGGCTCCAAGGTTTTTCCCGGCTGCCTGCATCGCAAGGCAATGATGCTTCCAATGAGGAGGAAAATTTCCTTCTGTTACCCCCGAAGGTTCTGCAAGATGGCCCTGAACTTGGCAAAAGAAAGTTACATAATTTCTTAGATTTAACTTCTTGTTCATTAAGATCGGGAGTCCTGTCCTCAGGTCACAAAATAGTTCTTACATTGTTACTCGTCTGCACCCTGATGTGGAACGAAACGGGAGCTTTACAAAGACTGTCTTATCCTTGGACTCCCAAATGCTTTCTCCCACAGTAGCACAGAAGTCTCTAACTTTCATTCCTCCTGCTGGTTCCCACCAAGAATTTGCCCTATCACAACTTGCCCTCCTATTTGCAGCCCAAAACCAAGAAACACCCTCGTCTAGACCCTCTTGCTCCCTCGCAAACTGCGTCCAGCTCACGCTGCACAGCCTGCAGCATGAAGTGGCCGCAGCCTCCCTACAGCCGCAGGCAACTGCACAGCTGTGCTCAGCCAAGCTGCCGAAGCTCCCGAACAACTCTCAGCTGCCTGCAAATGGATCGGGTTAACTGTCCATCCTTCCAAGAGCCAACCCCCTGCAGGTGCCTTCAGTCACTCCTTCAACCTGAGCAATGCTCGGGGTTGGTGGAGGGGGAGCTGTGTTCTCTGTGTCCTGCAGGATCTAGGGCAGAGTGGCAGGGAACCAGGAGAGATGAACTGACCTATCATCAATTCTCCAGCAAAGTGATTTCCAGCACAGGAGCATATTTGCTACATGAATCACATCCCATTCATCACCACAACTGTCTGGATGTAACTTTGCCAGCCAGGGCTTGACCTTTCTCTCCAAAAAGCCCCCAATGTGCTGTACAGCAGCTTCACGGGGCAGGATGTGGATCAGTGCTCCTGCCTGACTCACTCTTCCCTTCCTCACTTCACAGAAGCTTCTCCCTTTCATCCTTCTGGCTTCACTGTCCCCAGAGGAACCTGCTCAGCCACAGTCCTGCTGCAGCCTCTGCTGCGGAAGGAGGGCCAGGAAGGAAGGATGTCTTCGCTGCTGTTGTCACTAAACTGCAGGCAGGCCCGTGCCCTCCATCACCTGCATGCCCATGAAGCGGTGCTGTGCCTGGGAAGCCATGCAACTGGGGAAGCTGGTCTGAAAGCAGCATGTTATGAAAAGCTGTTGCAGGGCCCTGGCAAACACAGCCCAGCCTGAATTCACAGCTCAGTGCTGACATTCATTGAGGCACATGAGCAAGGATGTAGAGGTCTGGCATTCAGGTATAAAATGTGGGCCTTTCTGACACTGTGAAGCTCAAAACCGAGAGCAAAATCATTTCCTACTGCCGTGGCACTGAGCTCAAAGCAAAGAGCTTTTTGCCTTCTCCGCTTTTGTAATAATTCATTTAATTTTATGGCAATTCACTACTATGCCAGTCAAACATACCAGAAAGCATCTAGTTGATGGCCTGGGGGAAAAATCTCCTTGACATATTTGATGCCTTATGAGATCATGAAGAAGGTCATGGAGAAGATCCTGCGACTCTGCTTCCTTGGCAACCTTGATGCCAGGAAACCGAACACACCACCAGCCCTGCACAGCACGGCAGCCGGCTGCTGGCCACGTTCATCTAACACCAGAGCCCAGGAGAGGAAGCACCTCAGCTCTGCACACCACCCTGGAAGCGACAGAGGCTCTGCAGGCTCCTTACGGGTGCTGTGCTTGCCCGGCTCTCTGTTTCAAGACTGAGGAGTAAGCGCAATGCAGAGCGTTCTGGTGGGTCTGCCGAGGAGTCAGGTGATTTCTCAGGATGACAGGGAGATTTACAAGCTTAAGCCAGTTTACAGGTCTTTAGTTACAACTCTCAAGCAGAAACCCAGACCTAGACACCCATATATTTGGACTCAGAGGTTGAGTGAGTAAAGAAAATGTTTAAATATCTCTTCCCTTCTCTTGATTCTCTGCCTTTGGGTTTACTGTTCATCCCAGGCACAAGTGTGAGGAGAAAGGTGCCTGTCTCTCCTCTAGTGATGGCTCTGGGGAAACCCCAAATCCATATCGTGGCAGGTGAATTGCTGTGCTTCCCACGGAGAAAGGCTTCACACAGCCCTTGTTGGCTGAAATGAAAGGACAGAGTGAAGCCTCAACCATCCTGGACACAATTTATGGGGTGAGGCAGTGGAGCACAGGATGCTCCCAGTCTTAACTGGTGTAAGTCAGAACTACCCTCAATTATACCACCTAAGAAATAGGCTTTTTCCGTTAAGTTAATCCTGTGGCTCTTTTTCATCCCCTTCCCTCTTCAACTCTGAAAGAATCTCATTTAATCTGTAGGGAGCTTTTCCTGAACAAAAAACC
>JANHFX010023150.1:0-10912 GCA_027560015.1 Chloroceryle amazona | reverse complement strand
CTTTTTCATCCCCTTCCCTCTTCAACTCTGAAAGAATCTCATTTAATCTGTAGGGAGCTTTTCCTGAACAAAAAACCCCACCAGGTTTGACCCTGACCTTTGCAAATGGAAATATGATGTAGTGAGAATTGAGGCCTGAGAGTCAGCTAGCATCTTCGGTTTTGCTGCTGAAATACAGCAGTTCGTTTCACATTTCTATTATGAGCCTCAGATAACAGGCAAGAAAATTAGGTAATTCCATTTTTTGGATTAGTTGGGTTTTTTTGTCAGCTGGGAGATGGCATCTGATGTATGTGGTGAATGACTGGAGGCACAGGATGAACAGCTGGTCATAGATATTGTTTGGAATGCTATTTCTGCATGACCTGCTCCAGAGATATCGAAAGAGATTGTGTCTGCCTCCCCTGACATTTATACCTCTTTTCCATCCCTGACTTGAAAGCAGTTGCTCTGCATTTGCCCACATTTGAGTGAGTAGGAAATCAGGACCATTGTTTAAAGATAGTCTTGAATCTTATCTAAGCTTCTAAATGATCAAAAATGAGTTATTTATGGAGACATGAAAATTAAAGTACATGAGAGAGCCCACAAGCAATAGCAAGATGCGCAGGAAAGGGAGCCTGGCCGGAGCTGACGGATACCTGTTTATGGGGAGAATTAGAAACTCCAGTTCAAAGTCTGCAAGTTCCCCATGAAAGAAGATCCTCCTCATCACAGAGGCTGACTGGCTGCTACACACAGGTATGGATGAAAAGAAGAGCTTGCAGAATCAAGAGCAGTGTTAGTAAAAAAAAAAAAGAAAAAAAAACCCCCAAAATATCACTGCCTGAAACATCAATAAACATAGAGAGAAACAACTGGATACTAGACGATCTTTAGTCAGGAGAAAAAAAAATGACACAAAAACAATCTCTAGAAAGTAAAGCCTGATTAAATTTAACAATAAGTTTTTAAAAACAAAAAAAGCAATATGTGTGATTAATGAAGCAAAGTATTTGATTTCCCATCTCATGGGTTCTTCAACTCCAGACATTCTGGAAGAGATGCTTTAGTGATACCCATTAGCAAGCTCAACCGAGGATTCAAAGAAGCAGATTTGACGCTCTCAAGCTCCTTTCTGATCTTAAAAAACTTTAAGCATGCTTGGATTTGGTAAAGCATTTGATATTATATCACAAAATTTAGTTCTTTGGATGATCTGAATGCAATAGCCCATGGACCAAATCACAGCTGAGCAGCTGCAAACAAAGAGGAATACTAATCAGGGAGTTGTGGTGTTATAGAATTATGTTTATCAGGGCATCACAGGGATGAGATCTTTGGTCTTTTTTGACATTTTTATTGATGACTCGAAGGATTGAACAAAAGGATGACAAGCATTCACCAAAATGACACGAAATTGAAGAGGATCACAAACACCAGGGAAACCAGAACGATAATGCAAAGGAATCTGGACAGACTAGAAACTCAAAGTGAAAATATCCCAGTGCAATGAATCTCAGAGCTGGGCAGACTGGAAGTCTCCTATCTGTTGATGCCTATGGGCCTTAAAGGTGATGCTCATTAAGATCATACCATGGGGGGGAAAGCCTAAAAAGTGCTGTTTATGGAGAGATGCTCCATCTGAAGCCCTAGAAACACACGATAGAGCAAGCCAGATGGGAACAGCAGAGAATCCTTCAGCACTTCTGCCAGGCAAGCCATTTAATAAACAAGCCTACCAAGAATCTTCTATAATAAAACTCAATGTATCATTTCTGATCACTGAGCTAGTGTCATGTCTGCAAACTGCACAAGGCTTTGTCTCCTTGACGCATTAATTTCCATCCAAATGCCCAGGCAGAGCCTCTATTAGCAACCTCTGTTGACAAGAGTGGATTATTCAGGGAAGCGTAACTAACTCTCTGTTATTTCTCTGAAATCTACACTGGGTCCTCTGCTGGCAGATAAAAATTCACAAGTGAAAATGTCTGATGACGACTCCTTTAAGTGTTTGGGGATGGATTTAAGGAGGGATTCTAGAGATCCCAGGCAGGGTTTAGGACTCAGAATCTGCCACGGCATGCCTGTAGTCTGCAGTTCCCTTAATCTATTTCCCAGCACCTCACGGATGGAGGAGAAGGGGACTGGGAGAAGGCAGAGGACTCCTAGGGACCCTCTCAACTGCAAATGGATCATTGATCTGTAAGCCCAGGGGAAATGGGGCAGATTTAGCCAGTCTACAGCAGCTCTTCTTGTGCAGGTTTCCCTGCCATGCTGTGGCATCCCCTATTTGAGAGCCAGGGAAAGGTATTCTGGAGGAATGATAGGACAGGTCTCTGTAGCCAGGGAACTGGGACAAGACAACGCAATGGCAGATTACTTTTGGTGGTCCCAGAGCACACAATGCTAAAGGATATGTATTAGATGGGAACAGAGGAAACACCTTGCATTGTAAGTCCACCTCACCCTGTCTGGCATGAGCTAATGCCCACTGGCCTGTGGAGTAACCGTCTGCATCATTTCACTTTTTCTCTGCCCTAGAAGCACTTTTCAATTTACCCCTCACATCGCTCAGCCGAAGCGCTCCGTACAGATCTGCATGCAGGGCTCGCTGTGCTATTGCACCTTACTCCATTGGCCTACACTGCTCCCGAGCGTGGCTTTATCTCTCTGCAAAATAAAGGTCATTACGGTGTTGTGCAGGTAGTGAAGGCTTTGAAGAAATGCTTTGAAGCACACTATAGAAGTAGACATTATTACCCGCTGCCCAGGGATTTGGATAAGGTTTAGTCTGATAAAAAGGCTTTGCATTTTGCTGGCAGGAAGCGTGACATAAAGTGGAAAGTTTTCCAAGCTGAATTCAAATGAGTTGATTTTTCTATCAGCCCTTCTTCTAGAGAATGGGTGTGCTGTTCCCTGGACTATGTGAGCTTTAATGCTCTAACAAGGTTCACCCTACCAGGAAGGATTCACTGGTAGTGCTGTGCTCAAAGTTTAGGACTGAAATTTTAAAGGGCTTGATTTGAGATAAAGTCTATGGTCCACTGGAAGATAGTAAGTCCATTTGGCTTAGGAAAAGTGCTTGCAGGGGTCTTAATGCTCAGGATTTAGAAGCACAGCAGATCTGGCAGGGGACAGGAGCTGGAGCAGAGGCTTAGATTAGCAAATGCTCATAGCTAGGACCACAGTGAATTAGCCTCCTATGGGAGGATTGTATCTTTCTTTGGCTCCAAACAGTGCTATTAGACTCTTACCTTCATAAACACAACATTCTTTCCCAGGTGTTTGGATTAGGGAAAGAAAATGGGGAGAAACGGGATAGGCTTATGGACTAGACATCTTTCATCTCAACTGCAATAAACCTATTAGCATCCCACAGGTGAGGAAAGGTTTGTGGCACTCTGCTGATAACAGCACTGACAGCCGATGTTTAGTGCCAAGCAAATTCTTTGCAGCCAACCTTATTTGAAGTGCTTGCTTCCAAAAATTGTCAGCTGTATTTGGGGTGATGCTGAAAATATTTTAAATGGCGTTTCAGGCAGCAAAAACAAGAGATGGGTAGAAATTGCAGCTCACAAAGGCTGATTTAAGTGACAATTCGTGTAGGGGGAAGCGACATTTATTTAGTTGATTTAAACGTGCTCTGTAAAGGAAACAAATGTATTTTACACCTACTCTTCATGTGTAAAAGAGGCTTAAAAATGTAGTTGAAAAAAAAGTGTTTATTATTTGAGAACTATCAAGATATTTTCCCTTTCTGCTTTGCTTTTTAAACAGAGTGGAAAGTAGGTGAGAGGTTTTTTAAAGTGATGAGATACTTCAATCTGAACATCTAGATTCTTACCCCAGGTGTCCTTCCAGTATTTGAATTAAATAGATGATAACAAGCAACAGCGAGTTTCTAGCAATTTGAGAAATAATCCTTCCTTTCCTGATTGCTTATCTTTTATCTTTTGATCTAGGTAAGGTCATAAACCTACTATTTCTCCACTCATCCTTAGAGACCCTCCAGCCAAACAAAGATAAGGCTTCATGTTTCTAAAGTAAAAATAGAAAAATCCTTCTTTGGAGATCACAGCAAAACCAGCCAAACTAAAACCCCACTAACGAGCCACAGCCTTCAGCCCTTTATGAAAGCAACAAAGTGTGGCAAGAGCTCATGGATTTTCCCATGAGTAGACCTTCTGGGATGTCCTCCTCTTGGTACCCATCTTGCCATGGTTCACACTGGGGATTTGGAAGTCCAGCTGCAGATGTTAACAGATGTTTCCCTACCTTACCCCAGGAGTGGGTGCCACTTGCACATCTCTAATCCTCTATCCACCAATTCCTCTAACAAGATGCCACAAGGGTTTAACCTCACAGCTTCCAGGGGAGCTGCTCAACGCAGAGGGTTATCTGAGGCCACTCAAAATCACTGTCTGGTGCTGGGATGACAGATACAGGCATTGCCTGTTAAACCAGAATTAAAGTCTGCTGCTACTTAAAGGGGAATGTTTCACTAGAGCCAGGAGGCAGTTTGCCTCATCCCTGCTCCCTTGGGTGCTAGGATTCCTGTGATCTGCACACGGAGGTTCGGCAAGGCAAGTGGCTCTAAATAACGAGCTCTTCTGTAGCGCTTGGCATGGTATGAGCTTTACAGAAGGGCACCCTGGATCAGCTGGGTCACTCCAATCCACAGGTGCAGTGAGGCATGGGGAGAGTGCGTAGCCTCTCCAAAGCCACCCGCTGGGGTGAGATGCTCCACCATGGCATGGATGGGTGAGTCACACAGCAACTCTGGAAGCTTCAGGCTTTCTGGAGAGCAGCTCCAGACAAATGTGTGCCTGTCAAACAGCGTGCAGGCACCCTCGAGTTGCTTTCATAGTGACAATGAGCGTGATGTGTTAGTGCAGGATCCTACAAGGGCTCAGGTGGGTTCTCTGCTTCTTATACCTGTGCAGGACTGACATAGGTGAGCAGGTACTGATGGGTGAGAAATACTATTGCAGCACATGTATTTCCCCTCAGACCTGATCTGACTCATCTCTCCTGTGATGACAAAACAAGTGCCATGTCTGGGGTGATGACAGTTCAGGTGGACCAGGAGATAGTACACATAGGGTTAAAATCCAATTCTGTTTTTTCACATCCAAGTCATCTGTAATTCCAGATGGAGTCCTGCTACTTGGCAGTCACTTTAACATCATCAATAAACCTCCAAAGTCATCTGAGGCTGCAAGATTAGCAGCTACCACCCCGATGAGTTTATTTTAGGCAGCTCGGATGAAGCAAAACAGTCTAAGGACAAAATCTGCAAATGATCTTAAAAAAAAAACAAAAAACCAACCAAAAAAACCCCCAAACAAACCAAAAACCCAACTTAAATTATTTGACAGCTTCCTTCAGGTTGCACTTCAGCAGGCCAGTCAGGACATACTCTGTGAATGGGCAGCAAAGCAGTGGGAGGCAAAGTCATAATCGGCTTTTGTGTTCTTTGATTATTGTTATCCAAACTAAACAAAGATTTGTGGTTTATGGGTGTCCTTCCTTCCCTGTTTCTCTCCAGATTAACTGGTACACTGCGACATTGTGTATATTAGTGATACTGGAGGAACCTGTTCGAGATAATCTCCGCACTCCAGCTTAATGATTGCACCAACATTTGTTTAAAAGAAATCTGCTGCTTATCATAGATTTAAATTGCAAGCCTTTTACAGCAGTAACACTGGCTTTTAAGTGTCTGTAAAAAGCCATAAATGCTTTACAGGGTTATAGGAATAACAGGCTAATATAATGTGCTAATGAGGAACCTGCACGGGAGTCAGACTTGTTCAAGTATATCAGAAGCTACTGCTTGCTCTAGATCACTCGTCTTTAATTAGCACACAGCAGCCTTCAGACCACTCATGACAGATGAGGCATTGAAGTTTTACTGCACTGCTGGTTGAGGTTATCTATCGATAGTCACTTGAAGAATGATTAATCTTGGCAATTACCGTGTACTCTCTTGTCTGACATCAAAACTCAAAGACTCTCTGATTGAGACCTGGTCACTCCTTGAATTTATATCGCTGCTAATAGCCTGTTGGTTTTTCTCTAGTTTTGAGATCTCAAAGGTGTGCTCACTTAGCACTGATCCCTTACATGTTACACATCATTTCTTTCTGTAGTGGGTTGACCCTGGCTGGATGCCAGGTGCCCACCAAAGCCACTCTATCACTCCCCCTCCTCAGCTGGGCAGGGGAGAGAAAATACAATGAAAAGTTTGTGGGTCAAGATAAGGACGGGGAGAGATCACCCACCAATTACCATCATGCGCAAAACAGACTCGACTCGGGGAAATTAATTTATCACCAATAAATTAGAGTAGGATAATGAGAGATAAAAGAGAACGTTAAAACACCTTCTCCCCACGCCTCACTTCTTGGGAAGGTAGTTTGCCTCACTTTATAGACATTTCATTTCTCACACAGAAACAGATATTCATTCCCACAAATCCGGCTTACCTAAATGCAACCATTGAGCCAGCTTCAACTTTGCCTATTTCTTCTCTGCGCAATTTCTTGCAAATTCTCCCCTATGCTGAGAGCTAAAAATACATCTGGGTGCTGCCTGGAGGCCGTCAGAGAGCACAAAGGAAAGGGCAGCCTGAGCTTCATATGCATTGCTAAGCAATGCATGAAGAGCCTTTCCCACAAATGGGGATGCTCTTGTAACAGGCATCCATAAATGCAGAAATCTGCCATTCCCAGAAGCGACTGCATATAGAAACACTCCCGCTAGTTCTGTTTAGCCAGCACCAGAGTCTTCTACAGAAAGTGCAATTGCTCGTGAGAGCTCAAACTTATAATGATACTGAACAGGTGTAAATTGGAAGAACAACTCAGCAGGGAGAAAAGCTGCACCAACTCCCACCCCTGCAATCAGCAAAGCCTTCTCCTCGAGGTTCATGTTTGTATCAGGAAAGCAAAGCAAGCTCTCATCAGAAAGGAAACCAAACACTTTCTGCATTTTTCACCAACTCTGAATTTCCTCTTGACTTCTCAAAGTTCTGTTCTTCTACCAGAGCTCTCGGGAGTGCAGGCTTTCACATCAACCACTGCTGAGGGGGAGATGAAATCAAGATGCAGCTTCTTGTTACCCAAGTGGGATTCTTTGTCCTACATACATGGAAAATGTGACTTACGAGGTAAAATCTAAGCTCCACAACTTAGTTCAGATCCCTAGAAGATGACTATTCAGATAAAATGTTTATTATAGAAGGGCTGGTAAACTCCCCTTGCTCTTATTTATTACTGCTCTGTTCAGAATAAACCACGTGATGTCACTGAAGAACAGAGTTGCAAAATCCTGCATTCCAGACCAGGAACCAGGAATGATTCCCAAATTAGGCAAATGACATGTGAAATATCAGTAAAGCTACAAAGAATCTACAAGGAAAAAAAATAATAAACCCACAAAAAAACCCAACCAAACAAAACCAACCCCCCCAAAAAAAAACCCTGAAGCTACATGAAACAAATAACGTTATCCAAAACTATCATGTTAACGACTCTTCACCTCAAATATACTCAAAAAGTCTTGAGTATTTTGAGAATATGGGGCAAGGACTGCAAAGTTAATTTAAAATTCAGGAGCGATATTTACAGATTATTTATATAGCAACAGGCTGCAAATGTTTCCTTTGGATACTGCCATTTGACAGAGATTTTGGATCTCTTGCTTCCCACTTTAATGGCATTTTTAGTGGTGGGACTGTAAAAAAGCTTCCATGCTTCCTCTGCTCCAACAGCCTATTTGCTTGTTCGAATGTTCATATGAAGAGCAAGTATAATGTTATTCTGAAAGCTGAGATTTGGAGTGCCTGCAGCTTATTGCAGTGTTAAAAACCTGGGAGATCCTACTGAAGCAGAATTGCCCAGGTGAGTGCCCTTTTCCCCCTTAGCTACAGTTTCAGGATTCCATTCCAGTGTAGCATTTCTGGAGGCTGGTTTCATATTTTCACTCCTAGGGTAAAATTCCCCTCTTCTGCCCCCCCAAGGAAGTTAAGACAGCAAGGACAGCAGGTTTAGTTCATGTTGTCTAAAGTTAGCTGAGGTGCTGGGAAATCCTCAGAAGATAGACTACCTCCTGGGGTTTTACACCTCCTTCTCAAGCAGGTTCAGCCATTTTCCACCAGTTCAGCCTTTTTAACATAAGAAGGGGAAGAAACTACACTAAATACCTTGTATAGCTCAGAAGAAAAATGGATCAGAGTTTAGATATTATTTTCTTAAGAAACAGTCACTTGAGATTTTAATTGAACAGATGGGAACAAAGCCCAATCTGGCCTAATTAAGGAACAAAACCAAATTAAATCGTAATTGAGCAGTTACTCAGCATCCCACACAACGTGGTGGAATATAACGTCCCATTGTGCTCCAGAATGGAGACACCATGGAATAAATCTAGGTCCTTCGGGCTCCAAGTGCAACGTTTAAGGGCAGCCACGGAAGGAGGCAATCCTTTGCCAAAAGGAGCAGCAGAATTGCTGGATACTACACATCCATCCCATGTTGTCCATGAGAAGGGGACATTCTCTGTGGTTCACTTGGAGCCACAGGACTGATGTTGCAGAGTGGCAGCCAGCAGCTCTGCTCCATCCTCTCACAGAAGGTCAGAGACACCTCCAGGCACATGCTCAACTCCTCAAAGGAGTGCAGGGTTTGATGGAAAGGTCACCTAAGTCAAGAGGAAGATTACTCTTTCTTTTAGAGAGCTTCAGATGTGGCTGCAAGCACCGCTGACATAAAATCTCAGCACCAGCCTCCTGAAGCACTCTGTGTTTGGTCACATCTGCATTTATCCAACATCTTCCAGTGGAAAAGACATGTAAAGTACACAGAGGTATGAATTATGGCAATACCTGACTCTGCAGGTTCAGTTTCCAAATGGAGTCACGCCTCTACTCCACGTGTCTAGACATTGCTGACCAGAACCTAACCGAAGGCAAGAAATGCAATAAAAAGCAGCCAAATTGTTAACTACCATCACAGACAGGCTGGCCAAACCCAATTACGTTCAAACCCAGGAAGAAGAGGGCATAAATAAAATCCTTAGAAGGCAGGAGACAGAGCAAGCGTACAAATGGAATTAAGTGCACTCTGCACATGGATAACACCTTCTTGTTCTTCCTCCTGCCGTGCAGCTTCTCACCTGAGCACCAAAAATCCCAACAGCGTAAGCCTACTTCTTAGTGGAATCAGAAACAAGCCAGAAGAATCTTGAGCTTTAACATTTCTAGGCTGTTTGGAATATGTTTGACACCACACATACTGGTACAATTGCAGCTTGTCAAATAGAGGAACGCTGTAGTGACAATAAATATTAATTCCCTGTGCTAGCTTTCAGCCTAAATCTTACTCGATTGAAATATCCGCCACAGGAACATAAAGGAAAAAAACCAAAACCCCAACAAAGTAGCAATAAAAATCAAACAAAAGTGCCAGACCCAGCATCTACCATCGCCCGGTTTATGTTAGTCCAGTAACAGATGTTTCAGGCTGTGCTTTTCAGAGGAAATTACACTGATATGTTCATACAATACAGTAAATCCTGTTGCAAATTTGCAGAATATTCATTTCAGGAATAAGTCTGGCTCTGTTAAAAAATGGATATGAAACAAAATGACTTGGCTTACAAAGCCTGCAGGGCCCCATTGCCAGTCCAACACCACAGCATGGTAAGATTGAAGATGATTGCCATTTTTCACGCTTTTCAGAAGGGTTGTGTGCTGCCCACCCACCCTGCCTCACTCCATGGCTAAGCAGAACTCGGCTTTCAGCAAGCTTAGCCATTCATCTCTCCTTGCTCAAGAAACACCAAAGGAAGGGACATAAGGATCAGTGTAGGACATCATTGAGTGTTTACCTGTCACTCCTAACAGCTGAGCACTGAAGGCAGAATCCCAAGGGGACTCACACCCAGGATTCTCATTCAACGACCCTTTTTGAGGGTGAAGAGTGTCTTTGATCAGGTGCATGCTCAGCATGCAGTGCTGCAGAGCTCTGACTTCACATGGACAGCTAGAGGTAAATGGTAGATGTGGATTTGGACCCTAAGCTCTGGGAGCAGCTGGAGGTGGTTCTCATTTTGGAAGCCCCTTCCACCTCTTCCTTCATCCTGCGGAGAAGCACTGCACTGCGAGAGGAACAGCAGCGAACAACCAAGTGAAATCTGACTGAGGCCAAGCAGCAGCTGGCAAGCATCTCAGAACAGGCAGTGCCAACATGAGGGGCAGTGTTTACAAATAATAAATCACTTGAGCAGCACTCACACCAATGTTTGGGGAAGAGTCTGCATCACCAATTTGACCTCCTGCCCAGCTGTTGGTTTGTTTTTGTTTTCTTTTCTGAATAGAAATAAACTGAGGCCCCATGTTGGAAACTGGGAAACTACACAAAAGTTAAGTAATGAAATATAGCTGGAACAATGACCAATTCAGACAGTCTAGGGGGCCTTCTGCACATCGTCCATGTCAAAATTTCCTCACCCCAAAGAACTCCCTGCAAAAAACACAGGATGCTTTCATTAGCGAGTGGGTGGCATTAGATAGAGCATCGCAGTTGGCTCGGAGAGTCGGTGAAACGTGCATTATTTCACTGCCACCTTTCCAATGGGACGTTGCCAGCAGGAATATATCTTTGTAATCTTTTTCACAGTTTAGTCACATGCCTCTATAGATTATCCTCTGCCATGCCAACCCTGAAGTAGAGAGTTTAATAAGCAGGAAAGCAGCTCTTTCTTCTTTCCCCTCTTCTCTGTTTCACTTCATTTGGGTGGCAACATGCCCTTCTCCCCAGACATGATTATTTTGCAGCAGAGAAGCTCATGGTATTCTGTATGAATCCAGGATTCCCTCATGAATATTTTACATTGTTATTCTCAGACAGGAAAGAGTGAGCAAATA
>JANHFX010023149.1:30955-43242 GCA_027560015.1 Chloroceryle amazona | reverse complement strand
TAAATCGTCCCTTCTTCTCTGCTGAAAAAGAGAAAGGAAAAAAAAACCCAAACCAGAAGTAAGAAATGAAGGTGAGCCGTGGGCCAAGATTCCCAAACCTGCCCACAGGGATTCTCACCCTGGTGAAGTCTCCCTAAAAAGGGCTTATTTTCCCAGATGGGGAGGACTCTGCTCTCTCTGAGTGCGGGGGCTCTTGAGATTGTCTCACGCTGGGCTTTGGAAGAGTGAGGCTCTCCTGGCTGTGAGTCACTTTGGAAACCTCTGTTGGAGCTCTTTGTTGCAGCCTCCCTAATTTTTCATGCGACTCGTTATTAAAAAGTCTCACGGTGTCTGAAATGTGAACTAGAATGTGCCACATTATTTCAGCTGCGGAGTCATCACGTAGCATAAAGAATCAGTGAATAAGAAGATTCGGGATGTGGTCTCTGGGGGGGAGAGATTGGCTCCAGTGAGAAGCTGTATAAAAGGGAAAGGAAAAAAAAAGTCCTTTATTAGTGTCTGCTGCTACGCCCGCGATTCGCGGGACGCCTGCAGCTCGGGAAATAGCGTCGGTTTGTGGATGGAGACTTTGGCTGCTGCTGAAGGATGGGGAAAGCTGATGTAACAGCAGGAAGTTCATTGCTCTGCGTTGCTGTCGTCCCCTTCCAGTGTCTGAAGAGCTGTTGGCGGCAGGTGGCACTGCAAGCAAGACGTGCAGGGCCTGCGCCTGGGAGCAGAAGGCATCTCTGCATGGCTTTGCAGTGAGCAACCTGAGCTGGTGTGGTGGTGGAAGGCTCTGGGGAGGTGAGCGTGGTGCTAGATGTTTCCCTGGCTGTAGCAGGCTGGGTGGAACTTGCAGTCCATGTGCCTCTCTGTCTGTACTCTTGCTCTGCCCAGGTCCCCGAGCATCTTCCTGGTGTTTTCGGGCTCTGCCAGTCCTGGTGTAGGGCTCACACCAGGCTCTTGCAGAGGGGCTGTGGGACCTTCAGCCCTGAGCAAGCCCCTGCTGTCAGCTCTGGTTTAGCTGTGTTTCAGGGGCCCCAGCCAACCCTGGATTTTCCTTGACCTGCTTCCTTTACCTCCTCCCCATCTTTTTTTAGCATGTGGTCAGTGTCGCCTGCACCCAGGCAGCAGCTCTTCCTTCTTTCTTTCTCTCCATCCCTGCCCAGGCTCCTTTTGTCTTTTGCTATTTGAGTTCCTTCCTGGCAGCTGAGATCGCTTCTGCATCTGAATTACTTGGAGCTTGCAAGAGCTTTAGTGCAAGGACTGGATTTCTGTGCAGTGCCAAGCACTCTCTGCTCTCAATGCTTAATAAGTAATGTGGGACCCAGGTCAAAAAAACCCTCCTGTGCATGAAATTCCTGATTTGGGTAGAAATTGGGTGGGGATGCATTGATTCAGTTCAGTGTCTTAATTCCCCCTTTCTGCTGAACTCCAGCCAGGTCTGCCTTTTACAAAGTTTGGCGCCAGGTTGTCCTCACTGTGCAGTGCCTCTGAATAAATATGTGGTGGGGAATCCCCAGCTCTGTGCAGTGCTTGGCCCATGGAGAGGCACATCTCGAGGCCTCGAGCATAGCGAGGAGTTTGCCCTGCTAAGCACCAGGCGTGTTTTCTTTGAGGCAAAACCTGCTGGGTTTGGGGATGAGACGTGAACTCCGGAGGCCGTGGGGAGCGCGGCTCTGCAGAAAACCCTGGTGCTCGTTGGGTCGATTTATGCACTTTGGTTAAGAGAGCAATTTAGAGAACCAGAGCCTAAGTGGGGCAATTTGCAGGACTCCAGCCAGGCTGTGCCGATGCTCCCTCCTGTTCTCCACAGGGGAGAAAAGCTCACCAAAAAAAAAGCCTCAGGAGTCCCAGTTTCTTCCCTCCTCCCTGCAGGCACATGCCGGGTGGCTCTCTGAATGTCACCCTGGGGTCACCTGCTGCATTTCCCCACCAAACTCATGATTTGTGCCCCTTCTTCTGCTTCCCCTGCTCCGTGCTAATTAAAATCCTGCTCATCACCAGGTGCCTTCCAGGTTACATTGCCCATGGCACAGCTTGGATGTGCTCCTGCACTATTCTGGGGTGGGTTTTGTTTTCTTTCCATCTCTCCTTGTGCTGTCTCTGCTTTCCTACCTGTCATAGCTGTTAGGAAAGGAGCTGCTGGGAGCCACGATCCCATGTGAGGCACAGTGCAGGCAAGGCCCCGAAACGCAACGGTGGAGCCGTTTTGGGATTGATGTCACTTAAAACTCCCCAAGGATGTTCAAGGCAGCCAGGAGACCTGAGCTGCCACCGGGCTGTTGATGGGCACACGGCGAGGAGCAGGCGCGTCACTGGAGCTGCGCCATCAAATGTTAATGAGGTCAGAGCAGCAGAAACTTCAATAAATCCCCATCTGCGTTGGGAAAGCTGCAGAACGATGGGAGAAACTTCCCATCCCTTGGTAACTAAGGAAGGTATTAAATAACAACTCCTTGGGGACAAACATTTTGCAGCCAGGCGAGGCAGATAACTTGCATGCGGGTGGCTTTAAAGAGCTCGCTGAGCCTTGGCACTCGGGGAGTTTCTAGAAAGCTGGAAGGATTCTGACAATAGTGAACAGCCAAGTGGCATAAGCCCTGAGCCAGGTATTCTGACGTCGGTCACCACGCAAGTGATGTTTCAAGTGGGGAGCGCATCCATCAGCAATCTTTTTCTTGATTTGAGCCTCTTAAAAATTTACGGCTGGCGTCACGGACCGATTTAGAAATGGCACATCTTCAGCTGCTGCCTGAGAGCCTGCTCCTCCCGGCACCTTCGGTGACCTCCTCGCATCTCGCAGGAATCTGCGGGGCGAAACCTCAGATGTCACTGTTAGGAGCAGGCTTAGCGTAATTTAGCGTGATTTTAAAGAAAATAGACCCCATCAGACAGACTTGATTTTTACTCTTCAAGGTTGCAGCTTTTCCCATTCAGGGTAACAAGATCTCTGTTCTCGGCTTCTGTCAAGTGTTTAAACTGCATGAGGTTTTGATTAAAGAAGTAGTTGCACAGGGACCTGGGCTGACAACGCCTGGCTCCTGATGGATGTGTATCTCTTGGTTCATTTATTTTTAATTTCCCATCTTTTTCTCCTTCTTTGGAGACTGGAGGAATCTGCCAAGTGGATAAGAAGTGCTTGCACTGGTGGGGAGGGGGGAGTTTGGAGGTGCTGGCAGCCTGATTTCACCTCCCTCTGACCACTTCTTGCTAAATTCAGATGAAGTTGCCTGGCCCAAAACCTCCCCACGCTGCTGGGAAGTTGTCAGGAGCTCAGAAACTCGAGATTCAGACCTCAGCAAGCCAAACTCTGAGAATTCTTTGGGGGACAGGTGAAAAATGCCTGGTTCTGGGGGATTTTAGCAGCTCTCACTGTCTGCCTTACTGAAGAGAAAGATTGAGCGGTGGCTTGATGGCACCTCACTGGGGAAAGGAGATTGCAGGGTATGAAGTGGCTGTGCGAGGGCTGGGGCTGGAGCAGCGGGCAGAGCCTCGCGGGGAGTACACCGCGCTTAGCTGAACTTTACAGGGTTGGCAGATGAAGGAGTCGAAGTGATTGATTAGTTTTTTCTGGCCTTCAAATTCTTCAAACCTTCGAGAACTTCGCGGACTCACCCGAAAAACTCTGCCTGCCTGCAGTCAGGGGTGAGAGCAGAAAAACAGCCCTCAACCATCTTCTGGAAAGTGCTTTTAGATCCTGATGTAAAAGCCACGGCACAGCGACAGTGATGATCTGCTTGTAACAGATGCTAGATCAATAGCGGGGCTTCGAGCTACGCTGCAAGGCAGTTGACTGCAGAAAGTGTTTCTTTATTGCAAAGCTGGGCTTGCGATGAGGCTTGGATTCGCTCTTGCAGCTCTGGTCTTAAAATGTCACCACCAGCTCTGATGCCTTTCATCCTTTGTGCCAAGAACGCACGTCGTTCGTAATTGGACTCTTTACCAGGCAGCAGTAGCTGTTTTCATTCCCTACAATGCCTGAGAAAGAGCGAGGATTTGTCTTCTTTATTTTTTTTCTCCCCCCTAAACAGCATTTAGTAGCAGTTTTATTCCGAGTGGCTTGGTAACGCTTCCCACTCAGGCAGCGAGGGCTTCGCGGCGATGCTGTAACGCGTGCGGTGAGCGGACGGCATCGATTCTCCAGCCGACTCGTATCAGAGGGAGTCCTGGCCGGGTGTGTAACACTGTGCCTCTTTGGCTCCTAAATTTAGCATTTCCACCTTGTTGGCACCGCTGCGAGCCACGTAACAGGCACCAAAACTGGGTCGCATCCTCTGGCCTGCCAGCTGGAGTGACATAATTAGGAGCGCTGTCACCTTGAGGGACGGCCACATCTCATCCCAGCGCCGCTACCCCGCAGCCTCCCACCTACGGGGGGGGTGGTTTCAGCACAATCTTCTTGAATAAGCTGTGAAATACCTTTTTTATCCTGTCCTTGCAGGCTGAGCTGGGAGGAACATGGAGCCCAGCCTGGCCAGGCATCTGTGAGCTGAGATGCTTCATCTGTGTGTCGAGCCAGGCAGGGTCTCAGCCTTCGGTGCTCTGGGTGAGGCGGTGGCCGTCATTTGAGGAGCCACCGTACACTGGTTACCTGCCAAGGCAGGGTGTGCTTGGGTGGCTGAGCCCATTCCGTGCCCGAGCCCATTCCGTGCCTGTCGCTAGCGTGGATTTGGGATCCAGCTGGCGTGCGACGTGCCTGCTCGGTGATTCTCTAAACTGAGGGCAGAATGTCTCTCACCTCACAGTCCCCTGTGAATCACGGCCAAGCTGACCCAAAAAACAAGCTCCTTTTTTTAGCTTCCAGAGAATGCTTCTCTAGAAACCCAGGGTGTTTGTTGTATATACTGTACTTTTCTTGTTTAGTGTTTTATAAATAAACTGCTGGCTGCTGGCAGCCCTGCTGGAATAAATCAGCACGTGCGCAAAAGATGAAAAATTATGTTTAAGCCAAGAATCTCATTTCTGTATGCATCAGAAGATTGTCTGTAGACCCTAGAAGTTGGGAGAGGTCCTTTCCTCCCTGTCCCACTCCATCCCTTTCCTGCCATACTGCTGCTAAACACACGGACTCACAGAATCACAGACTGGCAGGGGTTGGAAGGGAGCTCTGCAGATCATCTGGTCCAACCCCCCTGCCAGAACAGGGTCACCCAGAGCAGGGGACCCAGGATCACATCCAGGTGCCTTTGGAATTCCTCCAGAGAAGGAGACTCCACAACCTCTCTGGACAGCCTGGGCCAGGCTCTGGAACATGAAATATTTTTTTCCTTCTCTTCAGGTGGAACCTCCTGGGTTCCAGTCTGTGGTTGCTTCCCCTTGTCCTATCTCACTGACAAGAGTCTGGTCCCATCCTCTTGACCTTTAGCTATTGATGAGCATTGATAAACACTTTCTCCTGTTGTTGAGGTGCTGCTCAAAGATGTTAGTCTATGAAATACCAAGTCTATGACCACCTGTATCCCACGAGACAAGGCAAAAAATGCAGCTAGAGGCAAAAAAGAAAGTAGCATGATCTACCAGGCTCTTGTCAGTGGTGCCCTGGGATAGGACGAGAGGTGATGGTAGCAAGGGGAGACACGGGAACTTCCACCTCAACAGGAGGAAGAACTTCCCTGTGAGAGTGACAGAGCCTGGCCCAGGCTGCCCAGAGAGGTTGTGGAGTCTCCTGCTCTGGAGACTTTCCAGCCCTGCCTGGATCTGTTCCTGTGTGGCCTGCCCTGGGTGTTCCTGTGCTGGCAGGGGGTCAGACTCAATGTTCTCCAGAGGTGCCTTCCAACCCCTACCATGCTGTGATTCTACCCAGTCTGGGAGGTGGAAGATGGTGGCTGCTGATGGCAGCATTTGTGCTTAGCCCTGGGACTGGGAGCTGCTGGAGCCCCGAGGAGGGAAACCTACTGACTTCCCCGGGACATCATCAGCTCTCCAGGGGCTTCCCAGCTTGCGTGTCACAGACATGAGCTGGGTGTTTTCTGGCTAAACCGTGGCTCAGAGCATTTAGCAAAAGCCTGCCCAGTTCCCAGAAGGATGTGATCTCCCAAAATGGGCTGTTGTGATGAAGTAATGTAGATACACACAGCCTGCTGGGTGCTCTTAGGAAGTCATTTCCGTCAGACCCGCTGCCCTGCTTCCATCACGATGCAATTGCATCTCTAGCATGTCTGGAGACTCGAGTTGAGGAGGAAGGCTTTGGAGTTTCACAAGGGGGGTCTGGATCCGGCTTGCAGCAGGCTGATGGCACACTGGGTTGGCAGCCTAAAGAAAATACTTCCTTTTTTTCTCTACTTTCTCCCACCTTCATTAACTTTGAGGGGACTGTTTCTTCTCCCATAGCCTAACCCAGGGATCAATACTTGGGTTTTGGAAGCTGGTACTGATGTGTTAGGTTGGTGGAGGACATGAGCTATGGACACAGAGCTGCCACCTGATTTTCCTTTTCCCTGCCAAGCCATCTTGCCATCCAGGCTGGCTCATGTGCTGAGAAAAAGGAGCAAGTCTCTTAGAAAATTATTAATTTAGTTGCCAGAAAAGCTGGATGCCACAGGTCTGTGTCTGTCTGTGGCTTTGTCAGACTCCCCCAGTCTCCCAGCAAATGTTGGGGTCAGGGAGAGGAAGGCTGGTGGGAGCTCTTGACTGTCCTGAACCTCCACGGTGCGTTACCTACTCATCTGAATTTGACAAGATCTTGCTTGGGTTTTTTTCTTTCCAAAACCTTTTTTGTTCCCTCCCTTTACTCCTCCAGACCAGGGATGATGCAGCCGGGGGCTTGTTCTGCAGGTGGGGATGTGCGAGCTGCTGCTTTGTCTGGCTGAAGGGTTTTCGCTCGCCGTCTGTGTAGGCCCAGTCATGTTTGGTGTGATCTTTTGGGGAAGGAAAAGGAGGTTGCGAGGAGCTCACACCCCTGAAGTGGGTGAAATGGAGATGGGTTTTAGCAATTTTCTCTGCCTTCGGCTGTGGCAGGGAAGCCTGACTGTCAGGGCTCTCCAAACGCCTTCATCGCCTCCTTTGTGCGGTGGGAGGTTTGCTCATTATCTGGTTTGTGCTTCGCTTATAAAAGAAGCTGTAATTGTAGCAGCTCCTTGCTGTAAAAGCACAAAGACATCTTCAGGGAAGGAAAATGTACATGCAGCTTTGATGATCCTTTACAGTACTCCTTCTGCCTACTTTTCTCGCCTCCTGCCCTTTCTGCAGCATCAGCTCTGTGCCTGCCTGGTGCTCAGCACGACTGCCTCTGGCTTGAGCCTCTCCTTTGCTATAGAAATGCCCCTTTTAGAAAGGAGAAGTTCAGCATCCTCTTTATCAGCCTTGTCAGGTGAAGAGAAGAGGGACCCTAAATGCCACCGTGTACTCGGATGTTCCTATTCCCGCCTCTTCCCTCAGAGCGGTGTTTTCTGCACTGACTCCAACAGCAGGTGCTCAATCTGCAGAATCCTGGGGAGGATTTTGAACTGGGACTAAAAATACCTGTCCATCCATCTGGGACTGCAGTGTACACCCGTAATAACAGGACTGGAGTAATACCAAATCAGAGCACCTTGGGGCATGCGTGGCTGTTCCTATTAAAACCCAAATGACCTCAGATGAGATACAGTATTTTTAACTATGAAGCATTCCTATTAAGTGCCCTTTCCTGTTTATTTTTATCAGGACATTATTTTAATAACTGCAGAGTTACTCATTGGATTCCCAGGGCTGGAGAGCAGCAATGCTTCAGTTTCGTTTCAAGACTTTGTCGCACAATCGTTTTACAGAGATTGATGTAGCTGGAAGCCAAAGCGAGTGCGTTACCCAGTGGAACATCACTTCCCTGCCTGCACCCGGCAGGCTTTGCTCCCTGCAGTGGACACGTGGGGATCCTTCTCTGGAAGGACGTTCTCAGCCTTCCCCATCCACCTCCGTGGTCCAAACACAGGGAGCAAAAGACTGTTAAGAGGGTTTGAGTGCTGCGTGCAAGGCTCGTATGTGCATCTCAGCACTGGGCTTCGAGGCTGCAAAAGAGAAAAGGAGCTCCCCTGGGGTGCAGGTCACTGGGGCTGGGGGTAATTGATTGTTTGCTCAGCCTTTAGGTTACCTTCCCTGCACTGAACAAATACCATGGAGCACATGGTCACACCCACTGACGCCCATGGGAACCCCGAGGGGTTTGGTGGTTTGATTTAACCCTTCGCGTCGTTATTCCTTGTGCCGCGCGCTTCGAACATCTCATCCCCGAGGAGAGGGGAACAGAGCGCGCGCCTGCCCGCGTTACATAAAAGATCATCTTGTCCCTCTCTATTGTTGGCCGCCGGGACGACAGCAGCGTCGCAAACATGTGTGTCCTCGGCACCGTGGGAAATGTTCCCAGGGGAGGCTTAACACGGCGCGTGGAACGTGATATGTCGAGCAGCGAGAGGACGGGAGGCTCTCCAGCCAACATCGCCTCTCCGCCGAGCGCGCCCGGTGCGACCAGTACCTCTTTTCCAACGAACTCTCACTACTCTGCAAAGGGGTATTAGATTTCTCTTGCATTTTGTGCACGGCGAGACGTATTTATTTTCCTTCTCCCCCTTTTCCCTATCCCCCCTCCCCGAGGGAGAGATGAGAGAGTACACTCTGTCCAGAGGATGGGTGTGTTGGGAGTCCTTATTAGTAGACTTAATTCCAGAGAATTAAAGCCTAATTTCACAAAAGGGCAGCAAGAGAGAGGCTGCAGCTCTGGGAGAAGCCGAGCCGGCTTTGTGTGTTGTTTGCAAATGGCACAGGAAGTCCTGGTCCGGGACTGCTGGTCCTGGTTGCTGGGGTATTACGACCAAATGAATAATTATTGTGTTTCTTTACTATTTAAAACAAAAAAACCACAAAGTAGTGTGTGTGTCTCCTCTACCGCTCTGTCACTTGTGCCTCTGCGTGTTTTGTTTTCGCTTTTAGGCGGGGCTTTAAAAATGTTCCTAATCATCTTCCACTTCACCTTCCAACAACCCCGCTGCAAAATGTGCCTCTGCGACACCCCTCGTTGTTCCTCCCTGAATTAATTGTTGTGTGTAATTGCGACCTGCTGCAGGACGTTGTCTTGCTCTATTATAAAGAGAGATGCTAATGAAGAACATTGGGTACCACGTTACAGCAGAGCAAGGCTCGACTCGCTGGGACTTGTACTTGGCGTCCTGTTATTGCCAGCCCGGGCAGAAATGGTGTTTCTGTCTCCCATCAGTCACTGGCTAATGATTGTAATTTTTACTTGCTGAGAAACTCTGGATATAATGGACTTCATTAACAGATACATCAGATGCTACCAGACCTGCATTAGAGGGAGAGAGGAAGAAAACAACCCCTGCATGGAGGGGATTTTATTTTTTATTTGTAGCAATAGGAACGATCCAGAATGAGCGTTGGTTTCGGCGGTGTGGCTAATGAGCTGGGCTGAGCTGGAATCCAAGCAAACCCATTAATGAGAGCAAACTGCAAAGATGATGCCCAGGTCTGAAAACCCTCACAGCAAACACAAGATCCCAGGCAGCACTGCGATGGCTCGGCGGCTGTTTCTGCCTCTGCGTGGGGCTCTCTGGTCATGTGCTGCTGTGTTTGTGTCTCAAGAGGCTTCTGCTTCCTGATCACCCCCAGCCTTTCTCCATCCCCTTCTCTCCCTGCCAGCTCCTTCTTATACATTGGGTGAACTTGAGCTTCTGATTTAATCTTGAAGACAACAGAGCCAAAGTATTTCCACTCCCATCTGCTTGAAGAATTGCTCGACTTGAAATACTGTGGCATCCAGCCCCAGTTTTCGGTAGCGGGCAGTGGCACATCTGCAGCTCCAGCTGGTTGGGGACACAGTGACAGAGCTGGGTGCTCACACTGACACCCGAACGTGTATCTGCAACTAAATATAGGGCAGGAGGGGGAGAAAAAAGGCACTTGAATTAGCTGACATCTCCGGTATAGCTTTACATTGTGTCTTTGCGGTGAATCAGAGGCTGCAAGAAATGTCAGAGTCATTAGATGACCTCAATCTCCTTTTACCTGGAGCCAGTGAAGGCTCGTCTCTGTTCAGTAAAAGGATATTTCTTACATAGGATGCACTTGCCGAGGACCATCCAGTTTTCTTCCAGCTAGAATAACTGGTTTTTAATCAGGCTGACCTGATTTGTAACGGCGATAGCGATTCCAACCAGAGGTTTGTAGCAATCTTTGAAGAGCCAGGATGGGTGCTTTGTGACAAAGACAGAAATCTTTGTCCCCCCCTTTAAAACCAAACCCAAGGCATTGAAGTCGGCAGCCAATTCAGAGGCACTTGACCTTGGCACTGCGGATCCGCTGGGATTCAGGACCTGATTATTTGGAAATAACACAACGGAGCGGAGGGGCAAAAATAGAAGGGAAGTCTTAAAGAAAAAAAAAAGAAAAAGAGAAAAAAAAAAAAAGAAAGAGAAAGAGAAGCGTTTGTCTTGTAACGTGGCATTTGTACTGAGCACTCGCCGACAGTGTGGTGCAGCAAAGAGCTTGTCTTTCTAAATCGATGCCAGTTCAAACATCGTCAGCGCTATTGTTGGATCGCTTTGTTTGGAAACGGGTCTTCTGGGTAGACGGCGTGTTTGGGTACAGCGGTTGTGTGTGTAACACTTCAGGCGCTTTCCTCGGCTTTGCTTTTTATAGTGGTATATGAGTAACAGGACAAAAACTAAAATAAACTAACGCAAAGACAGGATGTGAGGTGGGCAGGATGGTTTCAGTCACCCGAGAGACCGACACGCGCACGTCGTTGCGTCTGGGTGGTTTGAGAAGGTGCCTGCTATGGGCTGGCTGAGCAAAATCAGACCTGTTTCTCTCAGAGAAAATGCTCCGAGCTTCGGAAGAAAAATGCCTGAAAAGAAGAGGTTTCTGGTGTTCTGGATGAGAGATGTGTGCAATAGGAAGCTGAGCGTGGGCCAAGTCATCTGGACATGGAAGATGAGGGAAAAAAAAACCTGGCAAAGAGCTGGGCAAAATGGCCTTGTGCAGGAGATGCTCATCCAGCGGCACTTGTCTCCCCTCTGGGCTCCAGCAGAGCCCCAGATCCTTGCGCAGGGGGATCCTTTGCCTTTCCCAAACCTCAGGAGATTATTTTATTAAGTTGTATTGCAGCATTAGGGAGCCAGGTGGGTCCCTGTTCCCCACCACAACCTGTGTCCCTCCCAGTGCTTGGCCATCCCTTCCACATCCCTGACTGGGACTGGAAAGGTTCTTTCCCATCTCATGCTGTGCTCTGGAGAAGTCATTATTTCACAAATATTTTTTCCATGGATTTTGTTGGCCGGGAGAGTCTGTTCAGATTCCCTGTGACTGGAACACACCACCCTTCCCCTGCTCACTCTTGGGGAGCTGCTCATAAGAGCTCCTGATACCCATTCTTAAAATTAATTAACATGGCTCATTCTGGGTTACTCAAAAATCACCTGCCTTCAGCTTCCAGCTCTTCGGACATAAATCATGAGCTCCTTGCCTTGAGGAGAAACCGTTCAGATTTTGTGTCGGAAATTGCTGGCAAACGCAGCCCATATTCCGTGTCGGTTTTGTTTTTATTGAAGAGCAGAGGATGTGGCTCATGGAACAGGGACGGACCCGAGCTTGGCCTACGTTAAGCAGGGGCTTGTTATTATTGCAGCCAGCTAATGAGATGGTACTTTGACAAATCACATAAACACTATTAGAGAAATGAAATTTATTATCTAGCTCTTTATCATGAGTGGATTCAAGGTAAAGACTTCTGTGGAGGTAATCTCAAGGGATGGCTTTGAGGTAAAGTGTACCTAGTCCTTATGAAACCCTTATCTGTTTACCTGCCAGCTTGTTTTGTTTCCCCAACTCAAGGCTGTTAGCTGAGGTGACCTGTGCCATTTCAGTCCAATTACTTTCTCTGGGGATGGCTGCGGAGAGGGGTTATTTTTTAGGCTAACTCATAGATGGCAGTCAGCCTGGGTTTCTTTCCCAATCATCTTTCTACTGCTAAGAAGTGGAGTCACTCTACTCTCGTCCCTGCGTCAAGGTGTTCAGGCTGGACCCTGTTGACCCCCTCGGTGCTGGCTTTGTTGGGGAAAAGTCACTAGAAAGGCACTTCAGCTTCTGTTTTGTCCTCTTAACTCACTCATTGGGGTGACGGGCATTGCAGGCAGCCAGGGTTTGTCACCCAGGCTCATCTCAGCTCCACAGCCAGCCCCTTGGGTTTAGAGAGGAGCCCACCCTGCTTCCCGCTTGTGGATAGTTCTCTTCAATCCCTTCCTCCAACAATAATCTTTAAGTTATGGAAGTTATTTCCAAAAGTGGGAGTCATATTTTCTGTGCTCTCTTCCTCCTTC
>JANHFX010023148.1:0-42711 GCA_027560015.1 Chloroceryle amazona | reverse complement strand
TAAATAAATAATTAAAATAAAACCCCAAACAAAACAAAACCCCCCAAAAAACCCACTGCAGATCAGATTTAAAGATTAATCAGTGCAAGAAGCACTCTGATACGACCAGGTTTGGGTTATGTTAGTAGAGCTCAGTTACAGAATTTAAACTGCAACGTAAACTTCTCAGTTTTACCATTAAGCAAACAAACATCAAACAGAAAGTTTAGAGATGGCAGGTTTGTCAGGAAAGCTCTCAGAGCAGCTTTTTTGACACACCAGCCACAAGTTGCAGGCAGGTGGGGAACAGGTGAGTTCCACAGACCTGCCTGGGACCTGTCTCCCCACGGAACTCCTGAAGTTGCACTTTTCTTGCATTAGACAATTATCTAAGACAATTGATGTGAAGTGAAACTAACAGGCACATGCCTAGCAGCTATTGCTGAGTGGCTGGTAATCCACAGTTCAGAATTCACTTGGCATTTCAAGATGCTCTCTGTCAAAGGAGACAGGTTTATTTAAGGTCACGTGCAGCCAGCTTCCCGAGGCTGGATTGAGCCAGGAAAAACAGTTATACTTTCTTGTCCAGAGCTTGCCTCTCTCTTGGACCGAGTGATGCAATCTCAGTAGCATCTGCAGGAGGAGTCATAGGCCCTGCACACCACCAGTAGCTAAGCCCATGTTTGGCAGGTTTCCTGTAATGAGTGCAAACTTCAGGTTTTAGCAGTAGCAGCATAGTTAACATCATAGAACATGATTTTGACCAAAAGGGTTGGCACAGGCAATTATCATATTTGAACATAATAATTAATGGTTGATTCTAAATAACAGGATTTACAGCTCTATAAGTGTTTAATAGCATGCTAGAGTTATTTGATGGTTATATGAAACTTAAATAAAGATTCCCCTACAGTAACATCTAGATATCGTGACATCTAGAGCAAGAGAGATGAAACAAATTATAGCAATAAAGCTTCTACCACTTGATTTCTGTTTCAGGGATAAAGAGCATGTTGCCTTGTTCAGTCTTCAGTTTATCCGATGGCCAACAACTGTGTGGAACAGCTGCAGCTGCCAGGGAAAGCCTGGTATGTATAAAAACTTTCTAATGTGGGAGATTGTGTTTGATGCCCTAATTTGTGAGGGAACCAGCTGAAGGAAGATGAGTCAGAGCTACAGTTCAATCAGCACAGCCAGCGTGCAGAAGCACCTAAGAGCAGACAGACTACCAAGAAACAAAAAAACCCCATCAGAAATATGCAGTTTGCAGTAATAAGGACAGTATATTTATATAGAGATACTAGTTACTGTACAGAATTTAATATGGAAGCTGTGGAGAACTGAGCAGTAAATGTAAGATTCTTTGGCCAAGTTTTACTGCTGAGATGGTGCAAGCAATGAGAAATGAGACACAAAGGCCTCCCTGTTCCCAGGAAATCACACATAAAATAAAGTGTTCCATATCTCTTCTTGAAAAAAGATTAATCATTTACAGAAAAAAAAATTTATTAACTGTATTATGCATTCATTAACTTACTACTACATATCCACACTGCATCAAAACAACACCACTAAATATTTAACATAACCAAGGTAAGGCTGGTAGGTTGGTGCTAACAATCCATGGATATGATGCCACAGATCAGGGGGCACACGAGTGCTGTGAGCCAGCACAGAAGCTCCTGGAGAGCAGAACCAGGTGCCCAAACTGGGCTGGAACTTCAAACACTCACAGACTGAAGTCAGATTTAAAGGAAAAATATTATATAGAAAAATCACTTCACTGCTAGCCCCAGATAA
Organism: Chloroceryle amazona; assembly: GCA_027560015.1. Lineage (NCBI taxonomy): Eukaryota > Metazoa > Chordata > Aves > Coraciiformes > Cerylidae > Chloroceryle > Chloroceryle amazona. The sequence continues at coordinate 40,932 of JANHFX010023148.1, read as the reverse complement.
ATGGATTTTCAGTCTCTCCTGAGTGGCCAGAAGGTGCAGCTGGACATTTGTGTGGCTGCATTTTGTCCATACAGCTGCAAGGGATGCCCTCTGGCCAGGCACTTCACTTCTAGAAGAGGTTGAATCAACTGAGAAGAGGCCAGTAATGAGAGCAGGTGAAAATGTGACCGGAAATAAACAGAGATTAAAATAATTGCTGAGAACAATTGTCCTCTGTCTTCAGAGGAAAAAAGCCCAAAGGGTGGATGTGATATCAGTCTTCAAATATATGATAAGTTGCACAAAAGAGGAAGCAGACAACATGTGATGTCCACACCTATTGCAGACAGGGTAAGTAGTAAAGCTTTTCAGTGACAACCTGAATGATTATTCAGTGATGGGGAAAACACTAAGTGTACAGCTGCTGGAAGTTAGCAAATGTATGGCAACCTCAGACAGGATTGACTCAAGTGCAAATCAGTGGACTGTGCAGGGGAGATGCAGCACCTCTCAAGCCATGTATGTCATGGAGGTGTTCTGAGTGGTTGGAGAAATGTCCCTAATGACTTGTCAAGCAAGAATCCTGAAGCTGTTCTGTTGTACACTGAGCTGTTGGTGACATGAGGCTCCAAACAAGGTGGAATGGCAAGGTATTTAAAGCTGCTCCCTCTTCCTATCTTGAGTTGCAGCAAGAGTGGAGCTATCTAGTAAGTCTAGTAACAAATCAAATGACGCTATGAACATCTGTGGCATGGGATTTAATTTGATCTTACTTGCTCCAGGACAGGAACAGTGTTAAGCAGAGAGCTTTGGCAGACTAGCTTTTAATAAAATTAAAAAAGGAAAAAAAAAATATAAAACAAAATTGCTCTGTTCTTCAGGCAATGAAGCAATTTGGGCAGAGGAGGCCCTTGCACACGGTGGCAAGGTTTGCAATGTCCTTCAGGAAATCTTTGCACATGCTGGAAACAATCCCAACAGAGCTCTTCCCTCTGAGCCACACTCATGCCTTCTCTTCGGAAGCACTTTTTTGTTAAACTTACATAACCCGCACACAATTAATTAAGGATAAATGAAAGCAGAACTGATAGTTTGCAAGAAAGAAATAAGATGTAAGACATATAGATGTGGTGCTGAAGGACATGGTTTAGTACTGACCTGGCAGTGTTAATGGTAGGACTTGATGATGTTAAAGGTCTCTTTCTTCCAACCAAAATGATTCTATGCATCATACCTTCAGTACAGTATTATCCTTCGCATAGTCTGTATGTGTAATGGTAGCATTTACATGGCTGTAACCTCTTTTCTGTTACACCAATAAAATATTGGCTTTCCACTAACCATGCTGGTGAAAAGCAGCATTTGTTTGCCAATTCCTCTACAAGGAAGGTTCCCTTTCAAGATCTCAGCCCCCAGTTCAAACAAGACATACCCTTCTCAACCACAAATGATGACTAACCCTGCTGCTTATTTTCAGCAGCCCCATCTCAACGCTGGGATCTTGTTGCCACAGCTGCATTTAGCAATTCAAGTTGCACTTGAGCTCCCGGCCTCCCTTGGCCTCAGTGGCACCTTTCTTTTCAAGTAAGATATCACCTCTGACCATGCTTTCTGATGCAGGTGTGAGTAAATGTACTCTAGTTCTCCAGTTAATTACAGGCATGTTCTATTACAGACTCATTTTGCACCAGAGTCACAACTAGAGCTTCTTTTCTTTTATATTTGCCTGGTTCTGGTGGACTTGCAGGTTGTTGGTTTCTTTGTTTTCTTTTTTTTTTTCTTTCCTATTAGAGAAAAGCTGTACAGGATTTTAAACCAGACACAGCATGCTGAAGCTTTCTAGTTTTCCAATCCAGACTCAGCTCTCCTTCCTTGACAATCATGTCAACCAACACAAGATGCAGACAAAACCTGCTCGCTCTTTGCCAGATCCGCCCAGACCTACAGAAAACTGGAATCAGCTCTGTTATGAGAAAAACTTGCAGCTCTTCTTTCTGAACACTCAAGCTCAGGTTTCCATGAACATCTGTTTCCCTCTCCGCATCACCCTCCTCCTGCAAGTGATCACCCCAACTCAGCGTCACTGGTCACAGCACCAACAGAAAGTGCTTGATAAGCACAGTGGAACATCGCGTGGGCAGCTTCCACAAAGGACGGTGTTTTTAGCTTCAGTTCGCCCCCTCGTGGACTTCCCTCACCAGAGGTGCTTATGCTGCTCCTCTCAGCTTTGGGAAAGGGGGGCAGCGAGGCAGACACAGCAAGACCCTGCAGCTACCATAGGCACACAGCCTAAATCACACCTCATACCTGTGTTTTCCTCTGCAGAGCAGTGATCTGCACCATGAGCTCCACTTTAGAGTGGAAAGGAAGGCTTGGCTTCCACTGGAAGCAGCCATAGCCCATGATCAGGAGGCAGAAGAAATGTGGCAACCCCATGTGTGCCATCAGCCCCAGGAACTCAACAGGGGCAAGCAGGACGATGGAGAACTTCACTTCTCATGCAAGAGCTGCAGGAGTCATCAACTGGAAAAAGCCTGAGTTTGGGAAGTTACCATGAAGCTCAAGAGAAGATGGGATGAATTAGTCCTAAGTAGTGGTGCTTAAACTCTGCACACTGTGGGGCTTCAAAAGAAAGCAAAGGAGCACTTAGAAATTGAAAGTGCAGGGTCAGATTGAGTGCTATGATGAGCCTGTTTGGTTTAATAGCAGAAGTATAAACCAAACCAGTGAATATGAATTAAAATGATGAAAGGAATGGAATGAAGACAAGGGAGCCTCATCTGGTTTTATTAGTAAGAGGGACCAACTGCCGTAATTATTCAGGGAAGGTAGTTCATGTATTTGTACATGAGTCTTTCAATAGAAAATACTTTCTGCATTAAAAATATCCAGCAGCAGTGTGCTGCTGTATCACAGTCCATTTCCACTCTCTGAAAACCACTGTGCTCTCTGCCTAAACACCGAACAGAAAAGGAATGGACAGGAAAAAAAATACTAATTTTCCTTTCCAGCATGTTATTCAATATTTCCAAGCTCAAGTTAATTCTTTCCCAAATTCAGTAAATTTGACTCCCATGCTTTCGCTCTGACTCATTTTCTCTCTAATCAGTTCCTAATTATTATCCACTTCCTCAGAAAGTTGATGAGGGCAGATACTGGAGCGCCATGACTACTAAACAAAACCATGAAAATTGGAGGAAAGCTTTCCAGAAAATGCAGAGAAATTAACTTGAGGAGCTTCCTTCCTCACTTTCTAGGTCCATTAGTCAAATTACATATGCACTGGTTTTAGCAGTAACTTTGGGCAATAAATAACACTTAACAAGTCAAGTTTTTTGCATGTTCACACAGCTACAGTACAGAGGCTAAACTGGCTGAAATCCTGGCACCCAGTGTGTCCAGCTCTGACTTCCCAGCATCTTGAGAAGAAAATGGAGCTTGGGAGTGGAATGGAACAAAATTACACTTGGAATACTGTGTAAAGTTTTGGTCCCCGCTACAGAAAAAAAAAAGCTGTGGACAGGCTGGAGAGGGTCCAGAGAAGGGCCACAAACATGATCAAAGGACTGGGAAGCTGCCATGTGAAAAAAGGCTCAGAGAATTGGGTTTGTTCAGCCTCAAGAAAAGAAAGCTCAGGGGAGACCTTATCACCCTGTTCCAGTATTTACAGGGGGGCTACAAAGAAGATGAAGACTCCCTTTGTACAAGGAGGCACACGGAAAAGACAAGGGATAACAGGTACAAGTTACTCCTGGACAGATTTCAGTCAGACACAAAAGGAAAATTTTTCACAGGAAGGAAAACCAGCTATTGGAAAAAATCTCCCCAGGGAAGTGGTGGATTCCCCAACATTGGACACTTTCAAGAATCAGCTGGATGGGGTGCTGGGCCAGCTTGTCTAGACTTGGCTTTTGCCAAGAAAGGTTGGACCAGATGATCCTTGAGGTCCCTTCCAACCTGGTATTCTAAATTCTACAAAGATAGACGGAGTGTGTGTCACATCTGTACAGCACAGCTGGACAGTGCAGGATGTACAGACATCCATTGTACAGGCACAAAGAGTGTAAAAATCAGCAAAACTTTCTGCTATGCATCTCTATGCAGTTAAGAATGACAATGACCTTCACATTACAAGTGATGTTACCAGTCCCTTCACCTCCAGATAACTTTATCACATGCTAGTCAAATGTTGGAGTGTGGGTGGGAGATTGCTGAGCTGAGGTTTGCATCCTACAGTCGATCAAGATGAGGCAGATCTTTAGCCATCACTTCTCTGCCTGGCTCCTTCCTGTTTCTTAGGGACATTTTTGCCTCTTGGTGTGAAAAAAAGCCTCCCAACAGCAAGTTGACATTTAACTTCAAAGTCTGACTCAACATCAGCCCACAGTGCAATTTTGGTTTCCTTTTGCTGACAGTCAGCAGCAGTGCTAATGGGGAGGGAGTTACAGTAAAGGGAGAGGGGAAACTGAGTGAAGGATGCCAAGCCACATCCATATTTTCTGGGTGGAAAACAGTAGGAAATAATACAGGAATTTAGGAACAGCAGGAATATTCTCATAATTAAATCAAGGAAATCCCCAGAATGTCAAATGATCATTTCTTTATTCTCACTCGAAGGCCAAAAAGGATCCTGCAGTGACCTACCATCACATGCACATATATACTCCTGATCACCCATATTTCCCCTTGCAGCTGCAGTTTTAATGAGATCTACAGTATTTTTCTGATACATAAGAACATGTATATAATCTAGTGCTCTACTAGGTGTCTGTCTCACTGTAATTTGGAAAGATGCAGTTTTAGAAACACCCTCTAACTTTAATAGAAAATAGTTATGGGGAGGGGGGGAAGGGGGAAAAAGAAAAAAACACTAAAAAAAAGGTGCTCTGCTATTGAAACCACAGGACCTTAGTGCTTGGCACATAAGGCACAGAAACCAGACACTTGTTGGTCATAATCATCTCTTCTACAGCTCAAGACATTTCCCTCATGGAATAAGTGAACTATCTTTTCAAAACTACCTCCGAGCGTAGCTACACGTTGCCATCAACGCAGCATCGCATATGCAGCAACTCCAGTTTCCATTTCAGACACTCAAAATACTGAAAATCAATCCAGAATGTCCAATTTCCCTGATTTAGTGTCCAGCACTTGCTAAAATTTCCAGGAAACTGATATTTATACGAACTCTGCCAAAGCTATTCTGTACAAAGTATTTTCAGTTACACTTTGGAAAGAACTCCTCTGTAGAAGCAACGAAGAATAAAACCCATTCCAAATCTATAACCCAGTAATACATCAAAAATACATGTTAATTAATTATATTAAAGACAAACTTTGCTTCTGTATCTCTGCTTATCAATAATCCTATTTTTAATACTTTAACACTTAGAGACAATTTTGATTGTAAGAAACCATCTGGGTAGCTGCTTGGTTGGATAAAGTAAATTCTAAATGTTTGGGGTTTTTTTGCAGGCTATGCACTTGCTTATGGATTTATGATGCAAATAAATTAGAAATAAAAGATAAATCAGAAAACCACTTTCCACTATATGATGGAAAACGTCTGGCTGAAGTAACAGAACATCTTGCACCCCACTAGATGGAGCTACGGGCTAGAAACCTGGGGAAATATTTCTCCAATCCCAGCGGCACAGGAAAACTGTTCACATAGTTCGAGTTCATTTGCCTCTTTCCTAATGCACACACAAAACCCGAGCCATTGTCCAGAGGCATTTACGCCTCACAGGATGCAAAGCCCAGGCATAAAGCTGTCCTGTGCTAGCTGTCACTGCAATGACATCGTTGATAAGCCCAAAGCAGCTAGCTAGAAGTCAAGCAAAAAAATTAATGGTTTTGCATATAAGAGACCACAACAACAAACAGAAACAAGGAGAATCAACCATCTCTGTAAATTAGGCAACCACTTGCTTTGAAATAAAAATGCAAAGGAAAAATAACTTCTGTTTGAAACACAAGTTCCTGGCATCGAGACTTCAGTTTTATTTTTGCTAGTTGGGTTAGGTGCAATAGCAGAGAATCCTAGAACGGTTTGGGTTGGAAAGCACCTTTAAAGGCCACCTACTCGAACCCCCCCTGCAGGGAGCAGGGACAACCGCAACTAGAGCAGCTTGCTCAGAGCCCTGTCCAGCCTGACGGTGAATATTCCAAGGATGGGGCATCTCTGAGCAAGATGTGCCTGTGTTTCACCATCCTCCTTGTAAAACATTTCCTCCTTATATATAGTCTAAAAGTAGATTATTATTTTTTTTTAAATTCATTTTTGCTGAGAGTTTTATGTCACCAAACCACACACTACACATGGCACGGATGGTCTACAAAATATAATACCACTTCAACAGGAAGCTGCAGCAGTAACCAACACCAGTGAGATGAACCTGCGGTCATTCTACATTGCATCTTTCATGCTGGAAAGTATTGGCAACCTTCAGCACTTGGCGTGGTGATATCTTGGCAGATTTTCATACGTGTGTGATGACAATGGAATAAGTAAATCAGTAGTGAGGTGTTCAGTCATGTCAAGTGTCAATACACTGAACGGCTGGGTAAAATTATAGTGATCCAGGTGAGTAAGGACAAGCACTGGTGCTCAGGGATACAAAGGCTTCCCAAATTGTAATGAGCTGGCTGAAATAGAACTGAAATACAGCTGAAGGGAGAAGGAGCACTGTCAGGGATCCAGGTCTAGAGGATTTCTTGCTGTAACCACATGGAATACAGCCCTTCCTTTAAAAAACATCAACTGCCAGGTACCCAGCTAAAGAGTTCTACTAAGGAGCAGTTTCTAAAAGAGGATCGCGTTCAGGAATGACAATCATCAAAACATGCCTCTAGCCCTTGGATTTATTCTTTGACATACACGTTCCAACAGAGGCTTTAGAAAGGCTGCTTAGCCTATTGTTTACCCAGTGGGTAGTTACACTGTAATTAAATTTAGCTGATTGTTCTTCTTCAGAGTAAGATAATCCCCTTCGCTGCCCAAACTTCAAGGGCACCCATAAATATACGTATAAAGATTAATCTCTGTGTTGGAGGAATGCCCAATATCCTAGTCAAAACTGGGGCTCAGCATACACATTCAAAGACAGACCTTAAGGCCAGCTCTACAACAGTTACAAACATCCCAATACCAGAACCAGAGCGCTATAGGATCTGTGATTCACAACAGGACAACTTCTACAGCAGGCAAACAGATTTCAGGCATCGGTGAAGCTGTAATTAAAATAATAAGGAAAATGTATTAACATCTGGAAGACAGGCACTCTGCGAGAGCCGAGATGACAAACTCGAGCCAGCCGCACTAAGAAAAGCAGATGTACAAGAGCACAAATACAAACACATACGGAAAGATAAATGTTTCGGTTTATGAGGATAAAAAGGAGACCATCAGGACATCCTTTCAGGCAGATGTGCTGCTCGAAGAAAAACACTCCACAAGGGGAAGTAAAATGAATCACTCACAAGAAGCAGAACTGTTGAATTCTTTTAATAACACTAGGAAAATATCATAGTATTAAAGTCCTGCACGGGATTCTCCAAAGGTTATTGCGGTCGGGATTTCTTTGTGTTTATAAACCAAACTTCCCCCCCACCCCCAGTTGTGTTTAAACCAACTACTTCATAATGGTATTTCCAGTTAAAACACAGCTAACCTATAAATACCTGAATACCACAACACACATTGTGTGCGTGGGTTCTGTTTAAATCTTAGCAGGAATAATGATCAATCTATTATTCAACACAAGGAAGCAAACGTCGATTTGTTAAGCAGGGAATGTAATAGCCAGTAAAGAATACATTGCATACATAATACAGAAGGAAAAAAAAATACGGTCTGGAGTATGTGAAATTACGCTGATTTTGCACCTTAAACCTATCAGAAGTTACTCTGTTGGCCAATACTAATCCACTGAACAAGCAGAATGTTGGTCAGAAGTCTAATGTTTCCTGTACCAGCACAGAGAGAACATAAGCAGTCCAATGCTGTTAAAAGAAAACATGAAATCCAGCTCATGTTTCTGGTTAGGGATCGATTTCTTCGGGAACTACTGTTAACATAACATCTTCATTGCCCCTGCGTACAACCATGTTCAACGTACTGTCCTTTTTAATAATGTCACTGACATCACTGGCTGAGCTTATCGACTGTCCATTGATGCTTATAATCACATCGTTGTCCTTCAGGCCACCACTGAAAACACAAAGCAGCAATGTTTTATTATAATCACCATTGCATTGTCTTCACAATATTTTTTTTTTTACATAAATAAAATAAAAAGTTAATAAAATAAAATAATTACTGGATATTTTCCTATTTCCCACCCAAGAGTAGTTGCACAGAGACGCAGCAGGCATGCAAAAAGCAATCGCAGCTTCTGAGGGGGTGAAGATTCCAACACAATGCAGAAACCTCAGACATCGGATGGAGGTACAAGTTTGAGGAATCCCCTATTTCACACTCTTCAGAGGAATTCACTGTTGCAAACAGCGTGGTAATTCTGCAATGAGGATGCTAGGTGCTGATTCAGTAGAAGAGAGAGAGGAGTGGGGTTTTTTTTGAATTAATTGCAACAAGGCAGTCATAAGGCACTCATAATTTCCCCTCACAAGGGGAAATTTGCCCTGCTTTTATTCACGTACACACTGCAAAGCAATTTGAGCGGCGCAGTGTTAATGCATGAGGAATTTTAGTCTCGGATCCACACTGCTCTCCATACATAGCTTACTGGAAACCACTTCACCCTACCTCTCCTTAAGTAACTCCAACGCAACCAAAACTAGCATGCTCACACAAGGATCTAGCCTGGCCACCAAAAACACACATGCATCCTTTCTCTTACTCGTCTATCCCCAGAATCCCTTCTCCTGACCTCACCACTGTATGCAAACCAAAACCAAAACCTTCTCAATGCAAAGCAAGACAGGGCAGAGTGGGAGCCGGCATCACAAAGCTCCCCTGCCCAGGGCCATGGGTCTCTCACCGAGCTGGCTGAGACTGAGAAACAGGGTGGCAAGGGATACCATCGACCACATCATCTTGCCCAGTCTTGCACAATAACCTGGCTCCAAGTTCTGGAAATACTAACGAAGTATAACCAGATCAGACATGATTCAGCCCTTCAGCATAATCCTTCTTCACAAAACCACAGAGTAGTCATCGGCCTCTTCCGCTCACTGCAAACGCCTTACGTGAGTGTCTCCTGCAAGCAGGATGCCTTGGCCAGCGCTTGCAACAAATCCAGTTACCTTCCGAAAGCACGGCTTAAACATTTTCATGTGAGGAACCATCCCAGATTATCTCAGGGTTTCATGCAGCCCCTCCACTTGACCCATACAGGTCGCTGCAGAACTGCTTTGATCCCCAACCCAGCAGGTCTACACAACATGCACCGGACAGGAAATCAGCAGAACAGGGAAACCCATTGGCAAGAGGATGAGAAGCAGAGGGGAGAGAGCAAACATGGGCTGCATTTTAATTGCCAGGCCAGCCTTCAGACGAACCATCCATGATTTGTGTTTGCTTTTGAGCTTTGAGGCCGCGTTGCCTGACATTTCTTCTACCTCTCCAATGACCTGCTCCCACTCTCTGAATACTCCTAGAATGAATGTGTTATACCTTCAGATTGGACCTGCGTGTCAGGGCAGTCAGTTCAGCCCCACACTGGAGAAGCCACATGATTCCTGTGCTGACTGTAACTTCACATGACATACAGACACCCGAGTTCTGCATAAAGAGCACTGCCAACAAGTATTACCCACAAGAAGCAGCAATCATTTAGAGAGCATGCTAGACAGTGAACACTGTATTGTACACTGGCATCCAAACTGCAGCAAAAAGACATCATCCAGCTATCCTTGTAGTCATCCTAAGAGATAACATATGCCTGCTCCAAGCAGCTTTCTGCCTAAGTGCCTTTGGTGCTGCGTATGCCTCTGCTGCCACAAAGATTTACTCTTCTCTTGAATGATCTCTAGTTTCATAAAACTAAAAGTTTCTCATTTCCTACTCTGAATTACTGAGTGGTTTTGTATCAACCAGAAACTGAAGAGAAAGTATCTCCAGCAAGAGCCAGCCAGACCAGTGCTGGTGACCACAAACCAGATGCTGTCCTTCAGCTAGGGATCTCATGAAGCATGGTACAAATTAGCAGGTGAGCTTCTGAGCGAACACTGAATAACACACACAAAAAAGATCAGTTGGCAAAAACCAAAAGCTCTTCCCAATAACATGACTCCTGACATTGCTCTCACATGGAATAGTGTCTCCTGCCAAGAGAGGATTTCACCCCCAGTGGAGGCACACCAGGAGAGCTGGAGGGTTTGCCCGACACTGAGGTGCTTGGGCTGAGACTGATACATCTTCAGAAAGTGGACACAAGGCTTCTCCCTCCTACAGGAATGACCAGCGGGGTTGTGGGGAGCATGCACAAGCAAATGTCTTTATTCAGCACTGCCATCACTACAAAAGATGTCTTGGAAGCAATTGCTGAGAAAAATGAAAATGGAGTTTTCACGCCCAGCCCATCCTTGCCCTTTCATCCAGGAAGGCTGACAGGGCTTCGCTGCAATACCCTGATAGGTCCACAGTATCACCCAGCAGGGACCAGACTAAAACCACAAACTAATTTCCAGCAGACAACCTAATAGCTATCAGATGGGCATCATTTTGTTAATTGAGCATAATCAAGATAGCCTGTTAAGCAGGGAACATTCTCTGTCCTTACCCCCTTAAATCAGTGGCAGCGGTTTTGAGAAAAAAAGGACCTCAACTTACGCTTCAGCTGGTGTTTCTGGAATTACTTCAATAACATAGGCCCCAGAGACAACATCAGGGAAGTCTTTATGGCGATCCTTCAGCTCTCTAGCTTTGCTGGAAAATGAAGAAACAGCAACAAAAGTATTTCGACAAGATGGGAAACAAACAAACAAACAAAAGCGTGCATTTTTACTTAGTTAAGTCACTTGACTGAAGTATTTTACACATATTTATACAACACTTCACAATTTGTTTTAACCCTTGCAAGCATTTCAAGATTATGACACTGCTTTTTGCATGCATACAGCTTTTTAATGCCTATTTCTTGGTAAAAAGCAATCATTTTCAACAGATACAGAATATCGGAGCTGAAACATTTCAAGGCTTGGTCATTACTTTAAAACTAGAAGATTCTGAGCACCTAAAAAAAGCCCCCACTGTTTCCAATGCTGTTATACGTGTGATCCTGCACATGGGGAAATGTCTGGTTATTTCTATAGGACGTAGCGTCGCCCGCTCACGAGTCTTCCCTGGTTTGAGTACGAATAAGCAAGTCCACACAAAAGCTTCATTTTACATTAAGTGAATCGTTTAATGAAAATAATATTATAGACATGGAACTATGCAGGGAGCTGCTGTAATCCTTTGAAACATACTGGCCTGTTTTCTCCTTGACCCACATGGCAGCACGGGACAGATAGTAACAACAGTAAGAGAAGCCCCAGGAGACATTTACAATTGCTAGCTATTCTCTTCTGAAGTATTAAGGAAAAGAAAAAGCCAGGGAGCTGTTTAAAAACTAGCTCAGACAACAGTCTACAGGAGAGTTCAACCACGTAGCAGATGCAGAGAAAAATAGTAGCAATGAGTGGCTCCAAGTTGTCACCAGCGCCTACAGAGCCACACGCTGCTGGTTCATCCTCCTGGTTGTTTCTGCAGAGCATGAGCTTGATCCGAACGCATGCAGCGACCACGCTTCGAAAGGTGAGGAACCACCATGTTTACTTACCTAGGAGTTAGGGACATCATTCGTATGCCAATGTATTTCTTTTTGGTTATAGCTTTTCCTACAAAAAGGAAAACACATCTTGATCAATTGCTCTTGCCAAAAGAGCCTCAAAGGCCGTTGACTTTCTGGTTTATTACAGCTTTCATGTTTTTCTCTTTCAAAGAGCTGAAGTACAGTACCTTTAGCTTGTCTATCATGGGATTCAGTTAGGAACTTTTTAATTTTATCCGATGGGATAGCGAACGAGATCCCTGCTGTAACTTTTAATGTGTTAATTCCAATGACTTCACCATCCTGGAGAAATAAAAAACTGTTATCAGCAAGTGTGAAAAGTCCCTGAGACAAACAGATGATTTCTTCCAAGCAATTGCAACGACAAATTCACAGAACATGCTCTGCAGCTGATTTTCAATTTTCTAAATATAATTCGTTAAGTCTAATTTTTTTTGAGTCTAAAAAATCCGCTATTCTGCAGTTTGGGAAACCTAATGCAGATATTCACCTTACCACCAGCAGAAGAAAGATCTGAACTGGGCAGCTCTCCCACTTTCAGCGGATGAGCAGCATGTTCTACAGCCAATTTTACAGCTGTTTCTATCAGCAGGTACCTCACAAAGCATGGTGCTGACTGGTTCCAAGCAAATATTGCATAATAATATAGACAACAGTTGGCCAAAATAAGAAGCTTTTCCTGGTAATGTGCCCCTAAGAGAGATAAACAATCTTGGCTGTCACTTGATGATTCAAACACTTCTGAAATCTCAACTTCTTCCTTCCTTCCTCCCCTCATCAATCCCAGATAAAAAAATATCCAACTACATTTTTTTTTTTTTTAATGGACCTGAACTTGTCCTACGAGTTGAGTGAAAAAAAATTGCAAATCCCCAAGGCAGAAACTCTGAGTATCTCTCCCTTCCCATGTGTGCCATCCCTCACAGAGTACCACCACTGCTGCTACTCCATTCAGCCCCACATGCCCCATCCAAGAGCTCTCCCCCAGCAGATGGGTTTTGCAACCTGCTCCAATTGTTCTCCTGTGGGCTTACCCACAACTCCTGCAAGGTCAACCCTGGCAACATTCTACAGTATCCACCCAAACCCTAATAGCCTGATAAATACACGGGGCTTTCAGTCCCCTCAGTGTGATTCAAAGTAAAGGGTAGATATGTTTTAGAACCAATAAGCTGAGTTTCAGTATACAAAAAAAAAAAAATATATATATATATATTCATAGTGAGGGCAAATGCCTCAACTTTAAAATGTGCTTTGTACTTCTTGTAAGACATGGGAAAAAAATAAATTAAAAAATGGGCATTACACTTGCTCAAAACTATGCAAACCATAAACACCTTAAATACTGAAATCCAAGCATATGCTGTAATTTGCCAGCATAAGCACAGACAAGCGATTAGTAAGAATCATGTGAATTTTGTGTAGTCGGCCAGTTATCGAAAGCTCTGAATCACATTTCTGGTGTAGGGTTTGTTTTTTGGTTGGTTTGGGTGGGTTTTTTCCTTTTGTTCTGGCTTTGAACTAAAAAGTAAAGTCATAAGCTTGACACTAAATGAACTTAAGTCACTCTTACCAGATTTACTAAGGGTCCTCCGGAGTTCCCATACTGAAAATAAACATATGGTAAGAACATGTTTTAATATCTACTTCTTAATTCATGGCAAGCAAAGCATAAAAGAAATTTTTGAAATACTTCTGTAGTAATTTTTTTTACTGTCTGTTAAATATGTGCAATAGAGTAGCCTTAACTGCCCAACCCATTAGCTACACTTAACATCACCCCTTTTAGCTGAGCTTTACAAAGCCTTAGTCCTTCTTCTCTTGCCAGGATAAGTTAAGAAAGCCAGGGTCTTCCTTTTGCTAGTACCACACTAGGAACTTAGAAGATGTTAGGACAGCTCTGGGAGCTGTTAGTGAAGATTCCTTATGAGGCCAACAATAGAAGAACAAAAACTATTGTTTTGCTTAGTGCAGAAACAAACTGGAATCCTTAAACTAAGCTGGGCTTCCTTTTGAAAAAACATGATGGATTTCAAAAAGATACATATCTGCCAGAGAATATTGCCTCCTCCCCTGTAACTCTGAAGTGAAGGCAGATATTGTTCTTGGTGTGGTTCCTTGGGGGATTTTTAAATAACAATCAAGCGCTGCTGCAGCGCAGATGTCCATAGTTACATGGCGAAGAGAAAAGCCAACAACTCTCACTGTTCACAAGAACTGTATCACTGCTACAATTTTCAAAGCAACTATCCAAGAAATCCAAGAGCTGAAGGGGATGAGGCTCAGAGCGGGACGTACGTTGATGATGGCATCAGTCTGGATATAGTCCATATCGGAGTTGCGGAGCCCCAGCTCCTTCCCTCCACGCTGAGTGGTGCTGACGATCCCTGTAGTCACCGTGTTTTGAAGGGAAAATGGACTTCCAATCGCGACCACAAATTCTCCTGGCCTCAAGTCTGCAGACTGACCAAGTAGAAGAACTGGCAATTTACCCTACAAATAAAAATAAAATTAAATTAAAGAAATTATTCAGTTGTTGGTAAGACACTACTGTACCAGTGGAAGAAATTCTACAGACACATTAAGAGAGACTTTTATCCCTTGGGGATCTTGCTCACTCTGTTTTCTTAGAGTATTTCATGGGGCTCTGCACAGAAACATCTCAGTGAACTAAAGAGTGGGCTCTTTAGACTGTAGGAGTACTTCTTCCACAACAGGTACCCATTAAATCAAAAACAATTAAAAGACCAAAGGAATATTTCTGCTCTGCTGTACAAAGCAAACATCTGAGGATACTAGGAATGAGTTGCTTCCAAGAGCTTCTTGAAATAATTAGCCAACAGCTGCCAAAATAAAAAATTGTTTGAGTGAACACTAAAGAGTCATGAAAGCAACAGCCAGTGTATCAAACATGCATATATATATAGTTAAAAGCATTTTATATTCTCATAAGACACCAACTAATGCTTCATTTTACTTTTTTTTTCTCAATGGATTATCTAAGCACTTATATAGACTCCCATATACAATGATGTCTTCTGAAGGTGTTAGGAGTTAAAGCCTTCACAGGACTTTATGTTATGACAGTAGAGGATATCATTATCTTCTCCTTTCAAGATCTTATCTCTAAACATATTAACTATCATGTTATTGAAGACATTCCCACCGAGACAAACCATTCTTAAAATCCAGCATCAATAGAGATCACTGCAATTTACAGCAATTAAAAAAAAGGAGGGAAGGTTGGATCCTCAGCCTTGTCAATGCAATGGATCAAGGGAACAGGGTATGGTTTCTCTAAGACATGTTTTATCTGCACAAGAACAGATGATTCAAGCTGGACCAAGAACCCCCCTGCAGAAAACAGCTGGGAAGTTCTTAAGGCCTCCTACCCACCAAGTTGTTAAGGATGTTCTGAAACAGATCTTATTTCAAATACACACTTTGCCTTTATCACCTGCTTGCAAAATACACATTGAGCTCCTTTTCTTCTTTGCTGTCTGCTTTTAAAAGTCAGCCTTTACCCTTTAAGCGATTAAGTTTTTTAATCCTTTTGCCTGTAACCCGTTGTCCAACTGATGCTGACCTTCTCTAGATATTAATCATGTCACTAGATTATTTCTGTTCGTGTCTATGGACCTGGACACGTATAAATTCAGGTTTTGATTTAAGGATTTGGAGGATTAGGAGGTTACAGAACTCAAAATGAAAACAGAGGAAGTCTCAAGGGATTTATCTTTTGCTTGGCAAACCAAACTTTAACACAACTTTCTTCCAAGCTTGCCCCACTTCAAAATTCTTTCCTTTGCTCAACAAAGCCACCTTTCCCAAAAGGAAAAAGGCAACAGTATAAACTTTTAGAACAGGCCAGTGATTCTTGATGCAATGGAAGCCCCACCTAAAAATTAACTTCAGTTTCCAAGGAGTGGGTAACACAGTCACTTTATTACAAACCAGGGTACCTTCAAGGTATTCTTGAGCTGTGTACCTAAAATGAAGGAACAAATTGGCTTAACACCCCTTCTTGTAATTCATTCCTCCTGGAAAACTTGTGAAGGTGCTTTTTTTCATCCCATACCTGTTCCAAAACACTCACATTTATGTTTCTGTACTTGATGGGGTCATAAAGCTATATACTGTGTGCACATGTAGCAAAGAAATGAGGTAATGATTAATATGCTCTGATTATTTGTACACATTCACAAGTTAATGGCAATTTTGTTTCAAAAGCTAAGAGAAGCTGAAGCATTACCAAATTTTGCCAAAAAAAAAGGAAAACATTGCTTGTTTAAATTGGAAATTAAGAGCTAGCTCTTTAGGAGTCTTTTGTTACCAGCAGTTTGGAAGCTTGTAAGTCACCTTTAGGGACAAAAATTACTAATATAAACTAACCCAAATGGCCATCGCTTTGTATTTATTTCAAATATCCTAGGAGATACACAATGTCTGTAAAGGAACAAGGAAAAAAATAAAGACATCAGTCATCACTATATGCCACCGCAAATACAAGAGTTATCATCCTGATATTTAACAAGCCTGGTCCTGTGTAGCCTTTATCCAACTTTGTTACGATTCCACCAGTGAAATTTTACTGAGATGAACAGATTGTTCCAGTAAAACTCATTGCCAAATCCCAGACAGGGTACGATGCTCAACGGAAACTTATCTCTCAGTCTCCAGACAGCAAGAAAATAATTAACCAACTGCTTGTTAAACAGAATCAGTTGGAAGAGCGTGGTATAGGCAACACAGTAAGGAGAAAAACACTTCCCTTTCGAGTTATCTTTCTGATGACAGTTTTCACAACCAGCAATTCCCTACTATTAAATAGTAATCACCTGCAGCCCTGATTGGTGCCACAGCCACAGATAAACCCAACCAAAGCCGTGGCTTAATTCTGGGCTGGATTCAGCGGTGACACCCGGCTTCCCCACCACGTTTTCAGCACAGCAGACAAGCAGCGACATCCTCGGGTGACACTGCTGAGCACTTTGTCATCTCAGACCACAGCCCTGACTCCAAGGGACCTCTCCAGCACAGTGGGGAAGAGGCAGCTACACTTAGCTCTGCTGGGAAGCACGCAGTCTGTGCAACACAAACAGCCCCATATGGGTATTGCTTGGAAAGAGGGAGCACCCTGGCTCTTCCTTCTCTTACCAGATGCTATTGAGCTTACGTAGCACGTGTTTTCAAGATGTCGTTTGTCAAGGGGCGCATCTCTTTTTTGGCACTGCTTTTCCTTATACAAAAAACACCCTGTCACAAAAAGTGACTTTTGTTTGTACCCCAGTACATTGAAAAAGGATACTTTATAGAGGACATTTATCAGCAAATGAAATGTAGACTAGGAAAAGAAAACAGATTTTTTTATTAACAATAACAACAAAAAAAAAGACCAGTCATGTACAAAGTTAAAGATTTATCCAACGTTCCTGAGTTACAAAAACAGTGATGAAGCCAGAAATTGCGTTTGGCAGCAGAAAGAAAATACATGAACAATCTCTGACTAATACCCTTACTTTTGATTGTGCTGAGTTTTCAAGCCTGTGCCTATACTGGCTAGGCTTCGGTTCAAAGCTTAACGCTGTACGGATTGGCTGTGGGTCATCCGTGTGATTCAACATGCCTTCTGGAAAGACCCTGGTTGCCCTTTCCTTTGCTAGGAACAAAAATCAGTTGCAGGAATCGTCTTCACAGATTAAGAAACATAACTTTGGGAAACGTGTTCTCTGTTCCTTACGACTCGCAGCGTGCACCATGCCAACTGCACCGCATGTAAATACTCTCATTAGTGCCTCTGCAAGCAAATTCCATGAAAAATTGGTTATGATGAATATATGCCTTGTAGGGGCTTTAAATCTGGGGGTTTCTCTCTAAAAAAGCTTAAAAAAAATAAAATAGAACTGCTAACTTCAGGATTAAACTTTCCATTATCAAAACCCCTCAATTGTAAAGATGGTTTTGAAGTGCAATCCGCTTCAAACCAATCAAAATCCCCAGACATCAAGTGATGGAGCAGGAAGTATGTCATTCTGCATCCAGTCTGCAAGAGGAGCACTGGAAATGCAGGGGAAGCACTTTGAGCAATGTTATAAACAGAATCATATCAGAACACTGTGCCTGGTCCCTCACCCCCTTCTCCTGGCAAGTTCTTGCCTAAGGTGTTAACGAGTTCCTACAGATCAAGTTCAATTGTTTGGGTCTAGGGCCCTTAAGCTATACTTCATAAATGCTCTCTCTTCAGTTTTTACATAATATCTGATGGTCATCATGATGACGTAGCTACCATTACAACTCATGATTCTCTTCAGTTAACTATGGATTTGCCACAACAGTTAATTAAATCCCAGGCAAATGAACGTGCCCTGCAGCACAATGAACAGGGAGCCAGAAACGCCGAATACCTAAGCCCATCTTTCCCAGTGACTCACTGCATGACCTTGGGCAACATATAACATCTTTTCTGTTCTTCTGCCTTTTCTTTCCCTCTGTTTTTCATTTGATGAAGCCTCAGGGCTCTGCTAGGATCTGTGTTTACTCAATAAAACAAATCTGCAAGCAGGCATTCTGCAAGTACACAGAAATAGGACCAAACATGCAAAACCATAAGTAGCACATGACTCACTGTTTACACCCAGCCAGGGAAGGAGCAGTTAATTAGTGTTAATATTTTAAGCCTTTCTCATCCCAAAGGGCTTCAGACATTTTTATATATGGACTTGACTCAAACCCTGGATAAACATAACTCCCACGAAACGGAGAGCTGCGCATCACCACAAGAAACGGCTTCAACCAACAGTAAGACACAGCTATCGTGGCACGAGAGATTAGGACAAGTACAGAAGGACAGCAGCATCAGCCAGATGTTCACCTGATGTACATAAGCAAGGTACATAAGTCAGGTAAAGTAAGTGGAGCCTTGACAAATCAGCTCTGCAACTAAAAGAAAAGGCAGAATGTAACCACCACCGGGCACAGCCAGTGCCACAGAGGAATGAAAACCAAGAGACAGATGATATCGCCAGTAGGTGTTTCTGTTGGAACTTTTTCATCCATGAAATAAGGGAATCTGCTTCTGGGTTGGCACAGAAAGGCAAGTAAATCCTATCTCTACTCTGTAACCCCTTCATTTGTGGAAGAGCACGAATTTGCAGAGAGCTGTTTGCTGTTCAAGAACCTGATGAAGAGGAGACAAATGTTCTGAGTTCAATTTGTCTTCAACAGTGACAGATTGCCTTCATGCTTTTGATTTCTAGGTGGAAAAGCAGCAGATGCTTCTATGGTACATTAATTCAGCTGTAAGGAACTCTGGCAAAACACATAACTTCCCTGGGAACAGCAGTTCTGTTCTCATTAATGAAACTATTTAACTTTCAGAATACGTTATGGCAAAAATAAAAACACAGGCCACGAGCGTATAAAAATTTAGAGTATCATCTACAATCTAGAAACTGCTTGACAAAATGCCAAAGCAAATGAAAAACCCAAGCTGAATGCATTACAAGCCTCTGAAAGTATTTCATCTATAGTTAGAAAAACAAAACTGAGTCTCCTCATCTAAATATGGAGCATGGGAAGCTTGCAGAAAAAAAAAAGAAAAGGAAAAAAGAAAAAAGGATGAAGCATTGTTTTGCAATGTCACCAGGATTTCAATTACCTGGCAAGATATTGCTGTTCTGCCTTGGAATAGAATAAAATAAATAAAATAAAATACCATGGTGCTGGCAGACCCACCCTAGAGGTGTGTGAGCCTTTTGCTACATGGGGGCTGGACCAGCACATTGACCCCCACAGCAAAGGCTACTAGAAGCTGA
The DNA here is from genome assembly GCA_027560015.1 of Chloroceryle amazona. Taxonomy (NCBI): domain Eukaryota; kingdom Metazoa; phylum Chordata; class Aves; order Coraciiformes; family Cerylidae; genus Chloroceryle; species Chloroceryle amazona. The sequence goes on along the minus strand of JANHFX010023148.1, from coordinate 21,341 downwards.
GGATGGCAGGAAACCACTGCTGCCTGAACTGGTGAGTGAACAGGAGTTAACATCCAAGCTTTTTACAAGCTATTTCATTTCCATGGGTCCTGAAGCCTTCTGGAAGCAATATGTGAGCTTCCTCAGACTCTGGAGAGGAAGCAGTGTAATATCCAGCCACAGATTTCAAAGTAAACCAGCATTTTAGAAAAGACACTTACATCTGGTATTCAAGTAGTTTGGTTTTTCAAAGTGCAGGCTATTAAAATATTGATACATAAACAGGAAAGTTTGCTTTCCTGCTTCCTCCAGTTTGTACACACAGGGGAAAAAACCAGCAAATCCCTTCTGACCACAAAGATACAGAAGCTGCATTGCCTCATGAAACCACCGAAGGAAGGAGGGCAGAAGGTCTTGTTGATTTAAGTGTCAAACTAAGTGGTTATTAGTGAGATGCAGTAAAAACCTTCAGCAAAAGGGCTGAAATACCACCACAAATTAGGGCTTGGTCACAGATCCACTGCTGCTGTAACATGTAGATGCCAAACCCTGCCTGGGATACAGAAGCCAGTAACTGGCCACATCGAGGAACAAAAACCTTCTAACCGTGGCATGTTTTCCATGACGTAGGTGCTATTTCAGAGCCAGTGGCAAGTGGTTCAGGGCTGGTTTTTTAAGTGTGTAGGAAGAAGATAGACCTCAACATAAAGCCACTCACCATGCTCCTCTCTTCCATACTCATTGCCAAACCATAGGCACCTGCCACAGAGATCGCCTCTGCAGGCAGAATCCAAATACCAGGGGTGAAAAGGGCCTACAGGTAAAAGCCACCTCCACCTTCCACTGTTTCTAGCTTCCAGCTTTGATTTGGGTGAAGGCACAGGGCTTACTCATCACTCTGCCCTCCATTAACCCCGACATTGTCCATTAAACCCCCCTGAAATGGTCTTTCCTCCTCCTGGTGTTTACAGTTTTCAGGAGCAGTATCACACATTCTCATTTAACAAGGTAGTTATTTGTCTTGAGATGAATTTCATAATCAAGCTCTGACAGCTAAAAAGCATCTGTGAGCTTCAGAGTGTTGTGCAATGTTCTGGATGGGTTTCACGCTCACTGTACTATCACACGTGCCATAAAGGATGAATTATTTCACCAGCATCTGTCTATTCTGCCAAGTACAAATTTTTCCAGGGAAGTTTTATAAATTTTACATGTTCATATCCAAATTGTTTGCAACTGTGCTGTCTGTTTTTTTTCTTTTCTTTCCCCTCCCTAGCTTTTGCTGGCTCCACAAAGCTGTTCACGTTTGGAATGATGGTGATATTGCATTCACGTTTACCACACTTGACTCCACTCTTATTTCCGACTTTCAACACTTCAGCAAACTGCTGTGATGCACTATGGGCACGAGAAACACAGTTTCTCTCTTTTATAGACTGTAAAAATAAGCATATTTGAGGATTAGATTTCTGTTCCTAATTGACTGTAATATGGTTTTCCATGGAGAAGGATTTAATCAGTTCATCCTTACTGGTGCCCAGATTTAGCCACCTGCTTTCATTTCCTATTGCACTCAGCAAAGGCAAATTAGTTCTAGTAACGTCCTTGGCCAGATGTTCACACCTTAAAGAAAAACAAGCAGGCTGCTGCAAAATCCCAGCAGTTTTAGGACAGCCTAAACTCATGCTCCAAGCCCAGCTCTGTTCCTAACTACAGAGGCATTCTTCCCCCTTCAGATCCTGCCTTAACATGCCACAGAAAACAAAACAAAATATTAGAAAAAAAAATAAAAATTCTGCATCTTTGATGTCACCTTCAAATTATTTATTCAAAAGGAAGAACTTCACCTCCTCAGAAAAATTCTTAGGGATGGTTTTCGTGCCATATCCAGATATTTAAAGGGTTATTTGTACCATCACATTGACTTCTTAAGTCATCAAATACGTTTCAACCTCCACAAATCACTACCTCTGTGATTTCAAAAGGCCTTTTATGAACGTGGATGACTGCAAGGCAGTTCAGTACAAAAAGGAAAGCTCAAACAGTGAAACTTAATGAACATATAAAGATGTCACATCAAAGTTCAGTCTGAAAATCAATTTCTCAGCTGACCACATTTCCATTTTAGCTTTTTGTGAACACTGGAAATTTTGTGTTTCTACTTCTCCCAGTGCAAAGCATCATCTGTCTGGCAAACAGAGGTGCCTCAGGCTTCACCTTGGATTGGGATTTCCCAGGGCCCTGTCAGTAGAGCTAGCTGGAAAACTGGTCTCCCATCCCAGAAAAAAACAAACACACACACTCACAAGCAATACAAGAAGTTCTCCCCCAGAATTCTCAAAATTATCCAGAGATGCAACAGGCAGGGGCCAGGGGACAGCCACACACAAGGTCCTGGGTTGTACAGCTGATGAGACACTTACCAAGGGTATGTCCAACCCAAGTCAATATTCATATTCTACCTAATTCAGAGCAGAGATGTGAAATTTAATCTCCAGCTACCCAGCTGGATGTGACATTCTGCCAGAAAGACAGCGGGAGCTGCTCACCTCTTCCTGCAAGAGCTCAGCCTCCAGGCACTGAGACAATTCCCAAAGTTTCATTGAAACCAACACTTTCTCATAGACAACTGAAAATTAACGGGTCAAAAAGAAAAATGTAGCCAATTTGGCTCTAGGTAGCTCTAAGGCGGAAAGTTTCCTGCCTTAAAGAATGTGCAAGTAGGCAAAACTGAATCAGGTTTCAGTGCTGATGCGCTGTTTGCAAAACGTGGTCACGGCTACGTTCAGACATTAACCTGATGGAAGAAGAAGATGACTATCATTTAATTACACAGCAGGAATTTTTTTAAAAAAGAAGAATATCTGCCATCTCACAAGTCCGAACTAGAATTGCCAATTCCAGTCCTGTCTAGCAATGGTTTCCACTACAGGCAACGTATCTGGCTGCACTCTCTTTTTTCCAAGCTGCTTCCAGTCTTCCAGGTTTTCCATTCCTGCAAGCAGCTTACCAGGGAAACATTGGAGACGTTTCTTTAGGGTATCAAATAACATGAAACTCTAAGTCTGCTCTCTTCTTAAGAGCTCAAAACAATCAGTCACAGCAGTTCAATGTCTCCTCTCTGTGACTTGCCACCTTCTCTCTTCTCTGAAGCTCACCTTCGTATTGCTCAAAGTCATCTACTTACCACCCTTTTCTCATCTACTTTCCCCACCCTGTTGCCCTTCCAATTTTACATTACTTTTCCACCTGCTCTTCACTCCCTGCCATATCCTACTCCTTGCCACACCATCTACTCAGTCTAATACTGCTAGTTCTCATCCCTTTGCTTTGTTGCTGCAGATGTGTGACATGCCCTAGGTGATGCTGCTTTGGCAGGGGGGTTAGACTTGATGATCACTAGAGGTCTCTTCCAACCCCTAACGTTGTATGTTTCTGTGATTCTATGATCTGCTTTTGCTTATTTTAACAGAAAAATGAGAAAACAAGCAATTGGTAAATGTGTAGGGAGGTTACCTCAGGAAAGCAGGTAAAAAACCCAAAACCACAACATGGCAAAAAGCATTCTTGGTATTGTTAAGATTTTCTGCCATGATGCTGTTAAAAAGTTTTTAAATAAGAAAAAAAAAGAGATTTGAATTGACAAAGGTGGCAAGGGAGCAGTAGGAGCACTTTCTGTCTTGGGTCATCCAAGAGTTCTGCATTAGACGTCTGAGTTAATCATGAACTCTGGCACAAATGTTTTTTTGACCTCACTGGGGAATAGGTCTGAACTAAAACACTGCGTGATCTACACATTTTTGAGTCATGTGTTTCAAATGAAACATTCTTGCCCGTTAAAATTTGGAGGTCGTTAACAAAGAGACCAGACGAGCGAAACCAATGTGAGCAGCACCCCAAGCAATCACATGCATCTAATTGCATCTGCATTACATGGTATTTCAACACAACTTCCCACGTGCGTGGAGCTGCACGGCAACTTTTCTGCTGATGCAGGAGGTAGAATAACCCTCTCAGCCTTATGGCTGGCATGGAGGAAGACTATGGATGGGAAGCTGCATTCCCATGTGTTCAGAAAACCACCTGCAGTTTAAAAGCATCTTTCCAACCTGGCTTTAATTTGCAATTTCAAGATGCTTCTGAAGATACTTTTCTATTTTAGTATCTGCATCAGTGTGGTACAGCCCTTCAGAGGAACAAACCCTCTAAAAGCAATTTCTGACTTCAGTATAGTCACACAAAGAAAGGCTAATACATCCCTCCACCAAGCACCAGGGAACAAGCACCATTTCTTCTCAGAGGCAGAGTTACAGTAGCCAAGAGGTGTGAACCAGCCAGCAAAGCTCGTTGTTGGTTTTAATTTTGAGGATGCAGACAAAAGTACTACACACTACCTTGCACTACACTGAGAGGTGATAAAATTAACCACTACCAAGCACAAACCTGGCTTTTAAAAATGTATATCCATCCACCTCAAACATTCTCTGTAATTCTAACACCAAACTACAAGCCTCTCCTTCAAACATGAAAGCTAAACGTGCTTGGCTTTAACAACTCACCTGAGAATCTATTTTAATTAGTGCAATGTCAGCTTTTTCATCAACATCTTTAATTTTAGCTTCATACGTTTCACCGTTCTTCAGCTCCACCTTCACCCGGTTTTTGTTGGTGACAACATGGGCGTTTGTCACAATTAGTCCATCTTCTGAGACAATGAACCCTGACCCACTAGCGACAGGGATCTCCCTCTTCGAATAAGGAAGTCTAAAAAACACGGGAAACAAACATGTACGGCTGCAAAAAGTTGAAAGATCAGAAATGACTCCAAATAACACACAGGCAAAAAGAGTTTGGTGGGCTTTAATGCTTTAGATATCTGCTATTACTTCCTATCATTAACAAGATGATGCACATGCAGTAATTCAACATTCTGGGGTTTTTTTGTTGTTTAGTTTGGGGTTTTTTGGTTGGTTGGGGTTTTTTTGGGTTGGTTTGTTTTCGTTGGGTTTTTTTTTGACAGGACTCTTAAATTACTAAATCTTAAATTGTTGGGCATGGCAAATATTTATCATCTCAAAAACCCCTTTTGGAAGCAACATTTCTGGCACGCTGGCAGCTGTTTTCAAGAATACAAAAATCAAAACTGAGCATCTTGTTTACTTGCGAAATAATTCAATGTGAACCACGGCAGGAGCTATCTTCTCCACCACATCTGCAATAAAGTTGTACTTGTGCCGCAGGCTATTAGGATGTTCTTGGCCTGAAATAGAAACAGAAAACATGCCCTGAGTTCTTTAAGTGACAGGAGAAGGGTCATTGCAAAACACCTGAATTAAGACAAGCTCCAAGTGGATATCTTTCACTTCCTCAAAAGTCATCTGCAGCACAACCCTTGCCCGCAGATTTCCTTCTGCCTCTTTGCCCTGAAGTGGCTCCATGCTTTATTGTTAGGACAAGGGGATCCATGACACCTTCTTGTTTCAAGAGCATGTAACTGGGCCATGGGGCAGCAGATCTGCTGCTCCAAGCATGGCTGTAGCTGCAGGCCCCAGCTCAGCACATCCCAGCGCTGGCAGCTGCCGGGGATGAGGCACTGGAGGAGCATGGGGTTTAGTCCATGTCTGCGCTGCCCTGGCTCTTCCCTTGTGAAAGGGATTTTGTACTCAGATGCCTCCAGTTCTGCTCTCGCCTCCTTTCTGGATGGTCCATTCAGCGGGTATGGTCTTCTCAGATTAAACAAACGGGCTCTGTTCCTCTGCCAAAACACGCCTGCTCAGTGGGTTTTGAAGCCTCACGCTGCTGCATTTGTAAAGTGCCGAGGACAACAAGGTCCTAAGTCTAGTGTAAGCCTACAGGAGCTGCTGTGGAAGTTCAACTCGGGTATGAGGTTTGCACTGCCTCTCCCACTGGTGTCCCCACACAGCCTGAACCACCAGCCTCTGCCTGGCACCTAAACGTGGATGTATGTCACACGTGCTCTGCACAACTGTACTCAAGGCATCCTTCTCACTGCAACCGCCTGTGGTCCATCAGCTCCACAGAGGAGTGGATGCCATGTACTTTGGAGTTACTGAACCATCCTCAGGGCTATAAAATAGATACACGCATGAAAACAATGGGACCACAAAGCTCTGCATTCCTGGGCAGTGCTGTAACACAAAAGCTCATGGTCAATGAGTATTCAAGAGAGGTCAGTGGGATTTTCAAAAGCAACTGGATACCAAACTCCTATTGTGGCCATCACAAAACCTGTCTGCACCATCAGATGTCTAAAAAAATTCTGGAAAAAAATAAGAATAATAAAAAGGAAAAAAAAAAAAAAAAAAATCACAGTTCTGACACAGTAGCTCAGGGGCAACACTTTTTCTTTTTTAAATTGGGAGCAACTAATCAATTGGAACACCTCAAAGAGTGATTCTGCATTTCTCTAGAAGCAAGAAACACCCATGGTTTTCATGTCTTCCCATTTTATCTGATGCATTCATCTTGCATTATAAAGGCACAAGCCAAATCTGCAACTGACTTTCATATGAGTACCAATGTGCTGTGCTGCTCCTGTCCGTCCTCACCCTTTGGCTTCTAAATCTGTCCTGAGATTAAAGTAGTAAGCAGCTTGTGGATGCTCTAAGTGCCTGTGACCGTGTAACAGGACCATTTATTTGCAGAACTGTGGGAGACATGGGACTACCCTATAAAATCATCCCAATACTGATACCTCAGTGACCTTCATTATCTGAAAACCAGATTGGAAAACTATGCAAATTTTTTTTTAAGTACATACCAGAGGCAAAAATCCAGGGCGTGAGACTCAGAGGAATGATTTTGGAGCAAAACACTGCTGCTTTTAACAGTAATCAGATACTCATCTGATTTGGGGGTGAACAATGGGCTTTAACTGATTTATCAGTGACAACCGACACACACCACTCTCATGAGTGGGGTGGATGCTCAACCCAAACACTATCCGACTACTCAAAACCATGTTTTTTCCCCATTTATACCTTGTGAAACACCGCAAAGGGCTTTTAAAAGCCATCAGTCACGAACAGCAGCCACAGCAGTAACCACATAATCCACTATGCAGCTTCAGATCACTGTTTTGAAACATTAATCTGCTTTATGAAGCAGGAATGTTGATTAGAAAGCTTGTGTCTTCACCTACTGGTTTCCTCAAAAGTATTCTATGCTTTCTGTGATTCATGAATAAGCTTTTGGGACTTGTATGCCAGAAAGGCATAAGGGCTTGCTGATTGAGAAATGTCAGTTTACCAAAGGATTTATTTTCTCTTTACTAGACTTATTTGGTACCAAATGAACCCTGTCATTGCTACGGAGCTGACAAGCAAAACAGGAGTGTTTTGGAAAACTGGTAGAAGAATAAGATTTGCCTTTTGGAATTACCTATTCACATTAAATAGGAGCTTTGACAGGTTATCAGAACGTGTTAACACAACATTGGGATAAAACGCCACAGGGCACTACTGTAGCCATCAATATGCTTTTTGATCCTGGCTGATAAAGTGATTTCATCTCAGTTACAATGGTGTAGACATTCAAAGGTCACATCCTGCCCTTGGGAAAAAAAAAAAAAAGAGCTCTCACGGATGAGGGCACTGCACAGGGAACACCACAGCTTTTTTTTTTTAGGCCTTCAACCTTTTTTTTTTGCATTCAGCTATTCAAGAAGAGAATGGATGCCTAAACTGTACATGGCAAGACTACTAATACTTCATCTCAGAGAGCCGCCAAAACTTCAGAAGCATCAGTGCTCTGCCCATAATCCACCTCCTCGCACAATCCCAAACCAAGCTGCACAGTGAAAAGGTCAAACTTCGTACTCTGAAAAAGTTAGATAATAAGTACTGATTCATGGCATACTGACCTAAAAAAGCTCAACACAGCTTGCCACGCCTCGCTTATGTATTAGGAATTCTTGCATTGTGTAACACAGTTTTGCAACCGCTCTTGAACAACTGCCTGTTTAAATGGAAAACATACCTTTTGAAAAGCAAATAAACAGAAGCCACGGTACCATTCAGATGAATTCATTGATGAATGCTAAAGGGAAAAAAAACTTCCTATCAACTGGTCTTTACCATCATGTGATGGCAGAAAATCTGAAGGCCATAGTGGAAGTATTAATATGTTGAAAATATCTATCACTGAGAAAACGTATCGCGGAGGAAAAATAGCAAAATAGCTACTATGTATAAGCCTAAATTGCCATAAAAATGCCAATAATACAAACTCACAGGAGCAAATGCTCATTCTTCAACCACCATATGGTAGTTTCCAGCCATCCCCAGCCACTGTAGAAGATGGCGGTGAAATTCAGAACTCCTCAGGAGATATTGCCTCTTCTAACACATGTTTTCCAGCTGGACTGATAGTTCAGTCAGTAGAAAATACAGTTTTAAGAGCAGAATGGGTATTGTGCAACAGCCAAGTTTTCAGGTTTAAAGAGCTGGAGACTCTGCAGTGGTTTAGTGGACTGTGCTTGACTACTAAGCAACAACAACAAGAAATAGCTTTAAGTTTTGATTGATGTGGTTTTGATTATTTCATCCACACTGCTCATGTATTCTCCTACATCCATCTCATCACAACCTTCGCCCTGACTAACAGGTATCCCAGAAGTTGGGTGGCCAGTTTATTAATTCCATGCTTAATCAGTCCATAAAGTGATTTTTTTTTCAGTTAAAACCTGCTTCTTTGGTATAACCAGTGTTGAGTTCATGAGAATAAAGGTTCTCCAACATTCTGGCCTTTTTTCCTTTAAACCACACCCTTCTGGAGTTTCATTCTCAGTAGAGGCTTTTCATTATTTTTTTAGTGTTGTGTTTGGGGTTGGAGTTTTTTGTGGGGTTTGTGTCCCACCCCCCAACCCCCTTTGGTTTTTTTTTTTGCATTTTGTTTTGGTTCGTGGTGTTTGGTCTATTTTTTTTGTGGGGTTTTTTTCATGTTGTTTGATTGGGGCTTTTTAATCATTGAGAAGTGGGTTTGAATAAAGCTCTAGCTCCTAAATACCTTCAGGATTTGATGTTCAGCTCTCTGCAGCCTGTTCCTCTTTCTATTTATATGTTGTGATTATTCTGTTTTGTAATGTTTTTATTGAAACTATTGCACAATGCCCTTAATGCCCATGAGCATGGTTCAGAAACATTTAATGACATTATAAAGATGATTGTTGGGAATTCAATTAATGATCTAAAACTGACTTTAAAAAAAAAAGAACAACAAACCACCATAAAATAGGTTATAGCATGAAAAATTCCCAAGGCAACTAGTTCTTCAAGGACATCAAAGGTGTGCTGGCTGTCAGCCGTCAAATGAAAAGGAAAATCTCTGCCAGCTGACATTAACAGAGCTAATATCAGTAAACAAAGTGCTAGGAGGGAAGACAGGATACCAAGCCATGGAAAAAAAAGCACACCCGGCTGTAAACAACTGCAACAATTTGGTTTCATAAAGATGAGCCAAAAAGCATATGAAGATCTAGGTTTTGGTTAGGTCACTACTCAAAGTAGCATTGCTGCTTTAATGCTTACAATTCATACATGCTGATTTTGGTAATATTTTGAGCTAAACTGCAAAAATGCTTTGTAGATTGATTACTTTTATGAGATTCAATCTCCTTCAGTTGGGAGAACTGTACCTGCTGGTCTGGAAGGTCTTCTCTCAGCATAGGTCCATGTCTCACGAGAGCAGACCTTCACACAAAGTTTTAGGCACATCTCAGTCAGAAATGGATCTTTTTACCATCTAATTTTCATATGTTTCCCCCCTTTCAGACAAGGGGGTTCTGCTCTTATCCATCAGGACCCAGCACAGCTCTCTGCCCATTCCTGATTGCACCCAATGCAGCCAGCTCGTGCCAAGGCATCCTCAGTGCTCCCAGATCTGAATTTAGAACGTATGAAATGATCTTGTTCAGTGGGATTTTTTTATCTTAGATACAAGGAGGGGAAAAAAAAAGGCACACCCCAGCAGATCTCTCCCACTCTCACTTGCTTTGACCTCATGCCCCAATTCAAAAAGCTCAGATTCAGTCTGGAATCGAGCCTTCAATTTCTTTAAAAACACCAAGAACCTTTTCTTTCCATTAAGATTAAAAAAACCCCAAACAAACAAATAAAAAACCACCACCACCACAAACCAACCAACCAAAAAAAACCCCAAACCAAAATAACAAACAGCTTCTCATGAAACAGTAACGATCCAACTATCAGCATCTGTAATTTTACAAGTGTTAAAGAGGATGCTCATATGTAAACTGCAGGTGGTGGTGGACCACCACCTCTAGGTTCATCATTAAAGATGCTTCATATTGAAAAAGTGCAGTGCCCTTGTCCTTTGGATTTGCTTCATGCTTGTACATGAGCAGCAGCATGCTCAGCCAGGAAGGTTGTTTCACTCCCACCCTATTCATCAGACCCAGTGCTCTGGTCCCAACTGGTGGGGTCCCATGGTCTGCTAACATCAGTCTGGTGCCAGAGGAAGAAAATGGGACTTGGATCCAGGGTTCTGAGGTTAATCTGTTTTTTCCCCATCAACTCTATCATGATCAGAAGTGTGTCTATTAAATCCTTGCCTAGTAAAAGAGGAAGAGCAGAGGCACCACAACCTTCTGAAATCTGTGGGCTAATTAAGTGGCATTAAGCCACCCAGGTTGCTAAAAGCAGATGATTACTTCCTCCTCTACTCGCTGCTTGTTTAACATTACACTCAGAGACACAAACCCAGGTGCACATGCACATCAGGGGCTGAAAGAACAACATGGATTTGGGTTTCTCTGCAGAATGAAACCAGTAGGGCTTTAAGCACTCAGGAAACCTCTGGGCTTGCAGAACTGGTGACTACTAACACAAACCACAGGACTGTGAAGTTTTACTTGGAGAACTTCCACCCTCCCAAATAAAACTCCAACCGCCGGTGTTTGTACAAACACTCATTCATGTCATATAGGAAAACATTAAAACCTCTGATGCTACTACGGAAACAAAAACTCCAGTAAAATGTGCTTAGCTCATGGTGAAAATGGTGGTATCAGCAAGCTCTGCTGGAGACACACAAGGAAAAAAGCGACGTAGGGGAACCTGCTGCCACACTTCTTTTATTTAATTAAAACTGCTGGCCTAAATAGTCCACTTCCTATTCAAGGATAAATTGTGTAATATGCCCTAAAAAGGATGTTATGCACTGAAAATACTAAGAAAATAAGAAACGTTTTACATATCACAAAGAATTTGCTTAAGAACAACTTGTCAATCAATGGAGGGAATCTTGAGAGGTCTAAACCACGGCACCATGATAGTAAAGCTACTATTACATCAGTTATTTCTTTTCCCCCCTGTAAAATCCAAGGAGAAACTAAAGCCACTTCTCATATTTCTGAGAAGTTTGTAGTATAATCCCTAAAATAAAAAAATATTTTCATAGCACTGAATAACGGTGACATTTCAAGCATTTTATTCTACCAAATACTTAACTGCACCATCTGCTATTCACTTAAAATATTTCCTGCAGCAAGAACCACTGCAAGGTTAAAGTGAGGATTTAAAGTAAAGTTGCTTTCTGGCATGAAAGGAAAAATAAAGTCCATTTTCATCACCATAATATTTAGATGATCAATTCTTTCTTGGCAACTTTTAGCAAGGACTCTGTCACATGCACCACAGATCTTGCAAGTAATAGGCTTTGAAATTTGTCTTTCCCTTGCTTATCCAAAAGTCTGGACCTGTTAATTTTAATCACTGATTTAAACAAACAACAAAAAAAGAGAAAGCTGCCAAGCTAAACAAAAAAGGGAACATATACAAAGTTGGTAGAACAAAACAGCTCTCAAATGAATAACACAAAACCAGTTTGCAGACTGGTGTGTGGCTGCTTATGTAACATAGGGTATTTGAGTATGAAAATGATGAAGAAATGGCACTTTTTCACTGATATTCTCAAGAACGAAAGCCAACTTTGTGGAATTTTTCAGGGTGGAAGGAGTGGACAAACCCCAGGCTGCTGCGATGCGCTGGGACAGCTCGGGCTCTGCGTGCGCACTATTCTCAACTACTGGCCACAAATTAATGCTTACCCTGATCAGAGGGTAATGCACGGTAAGTAAAAGCAGACATTGGTAACGCACGAAAGGCCAGGCTATGTGGAGAGAACAAGACATACAGAGCTCTTCTGCACTTAAAACAAGAAAAAACAAGAAAAGTATTTGAAGCTAATTAGATTGGAAAGCACAGAGACTTCAGAGAACTTTGGCCCAACATCTTTCTTAGTATAAAACAGAGCTCTTTGGCATCCAGTCCCAATGCAATTCAAGATTATCTTGCCACTAAAAGTGATCAATGGGCAATGTCCTTGGGCAATGTGACTGCAGCTTTCTTGCAAGAAGTTTCTACATCAGACAAAAAACTTAGAAATTAAACCAAACAGGAACTGCTCCCACCACTCGTCTACAAGGCAGAGTAAGTAAAAAATGAATGGGAGTATCTCCTGTTGCAACTCAACTACTGAATCGCTAGATAGGTGTCAAATGGTTGGGATGTCTCACTGTTATGGTTTAAGGGGTAGACTTGGTAGTGTTAGGCTGGTGACTGGACTAGATGATCGTACAGGTCTTTTCCAATCTAGACATTCCCATGATTCTGTAGAAGGAGGAACACCCAGGATAGGTGCATTTGTGTCTAAGCTGTGTTACTCACTCTCTGTGCAACTTGTAAAAAGTAATTTGGATCCTCAGTGGTTTAGATTTATCTTTAAAAATGGGTATAGCCCCTATTTTATCTCATGGGAATAGTCTCAAACTTTGTCAACCCTTACAGAACCTCACAAAGAGAAAATATGTGTATAAAACCTCTCAGAAATGCCAGAAATTCTTCTGTAAACCAAGTACACTGGCTGCCCCTGCAAAAAAAATGTCTCACAATTATGGTAGCAGCGAGCAGAAGCAATAGACTCTCAAGCTGATGAGACTCAAATGCAATTCGGCGTAAGCAGGGAGGGCAGGAATCCAGAGCAGAGCAACAGCTCCATCTAACACAACAGGAAACTGCGATTCCTTCTGTAAACACCAGTGGTGAGGTGGGAGGAAACCCAACTTCTGAATAAACAGCCCGGCTGCAGCCCTGAGAGGAGGAACACGCTGTTCCTGGAGCAGCATTGCCATATTAATACAATGCTGAGCCTGGGCTCATCGGAGGAGACGACAAATTAATCACAACTCAACAGCCCTCTGACAAGGATGCACAGCTCAGGGTGGCCACGCCAGCATCGGTCCCCGTGCTTCGTGCCCTGCACAGGTCTGTCTGGGGGATGAGGAGGGAAGGCAGGGTGCAGGCAGATGCTCAGACACTACGAAAAAAAAAAATAAATGGTGTAGAGCAATTCAGGACAAGGGTAGAGTGCTGAGCTCAAAAACATCATTAATGATAGCCCTGCCTGAACTGGAAACATTAAGAAATATAAGTCAGGTAGTTGTGGAAAACTGTCTGCCTGATTTCCTGCAGATGAAAAGAATATTTCAGTCAACAGGTTAAAGCAGATGTGGTATTCTCTTCTCTGCAGAAGGCTGAAAATACAACAGATGAGTCAGGAATAATTTCTCCTCTCCTTTTTCCAGCCCTGCTCAGTTTACGTCCCTTCCAAGTCAAGTCATCACCCTGCTCTACCTCCCAGCTCCACTCAGCCCAGGCAGAGAACCAGCAAAACAACCTCTAAAATGCTTATTAAGTAACAACGAGCTGGTAATTCCTATACCTGCGTGTAACCAGCAGCTGTCTAACCTTGACAATTCCTCTTAACACTGTAAAACCATTAGGGTCTCATTTTAAGTATGTGAGAAACTTTCGCACTGCATCTTTAGAAGAAATCCCTGCTTAAGAGAGACTTAGTTTCAACTTCCAGGAACCCTGATATGAAGACACCAGGGAATAAAAACAAGTTCTTGTTTTCAGGCTCTTTAAACTTTTTTTTTTCTCCTCTAATAAAAAAAAAAACCCTCTTAAGATGCAAGCCTAAAAAAAGCCTCCTAAGATGCTGCTCTCTGCAGCTGGAGAAGGCATTGATTTCACTCGCTTGGCTGTGACAGGACTCTTCTTACAGGGGCACAGAGATGACAACATAGGAAGAGCAAATCTATAGAAGAAATCTTAAGACACCCCTCTCCTACTCTTGGGCTTCATAGTTCACAAACCCAGCACAACTATATTGCAAAAGCCATGATACCTACAGACGGAACAAATCCCTCCGCCTCTGGCAGCATTTTCTACACATCTCTTGAGAATCACTCTCAGACCATCCAGATTTGTTTTGGTGTAGACATCAGAAATGAGTTGGGTGGGTGAGAAAAAGAACCTGGCATAACGCAGAGGGTACTTCTGCCATCCTATTTTGAGTACTATGGGCAGGAGGTGGCACTGCCACTGGTGAGACTGTCACACGGCACCCTGCTCTACTCTTGAAAGGTTAAAAGAGCAGCAGGTTTCTATTTCACCCTCTCAAATACTCATATTTTTATGATATTTAGAGGTCTAATTATTACATTCACTGCTCCTCTTATCAATATTAAAAAAGTCGCTATGTAAATAGTTATCAGCACATCTATTTTATGGATTATCTGGATATTTTTCTTATTTTAAGTGTTTTCTTCTTGCCCATTTTAACTGAATACAAAAGAAAATGAGGGCTAGCCAAGTTTTACCTTTTTTTAGCGGTCTACGTACAGATCTCTGATGCAGAATGGGCAGACAGACCACAGAGTGCATATGTTGTCTTGGAAAAAGGAATGAATCATCCTTTTACCACCACAAATGTTGAAGTTTGAGATTCCTGGGGGGGTGTTGTGTTTATTTCCAGGGTGGGATGGTGGGAGGGGAGAAGCTTGTTTGGGTTTCTCTTCCTTACTAGTGCTCGGTCCACCCACTTCTTTCCTCCTCCAAAATTACTTTCTGCAGATGCAGATTGACAGATCATCAATGCTGTTTGCAGAACGAAGCCAAAACTGCAGTCTGCAAGTTTAAGAAATAGAGTAATGGAAAATAAAAGTAATGGAAAATGGAGCAGCAATGCTGGCAAGGGGCAGAAAAATGATCAGGGACTCATAAAACCTCCGTTTGCTCTCGGCTCTGCTACTGGCTGACCTTGAGCAAAGCTCTTTATCTTCCCCTGCCCTAGATTCACTATCTGTAAAGTGGTGTAATGACACTGGCCTCTGGGAAAACATTGCAAGCTTCTCCTAATGCTCTCCTATATAAACTCTTCCAAATTCCCTATATAAGCTATTATACATTTTAGACCATAGGATAACTGCTATGGATGGTCACTAGCTTAATACTCATTATTTTATTCATCAGCTCTTTGTCAGGAAAAATACATGCAAATCCAACTGCTATCAGAAACAAAGTGTTGGGGGGGCTTTTTTTTTAATTTAATGAGCTCCATCTCATCCATATCCCTGGTAATGAGCCTGTAAAAGTGGATATAGGAACTACTCACTGGATATCCATCTCTCCCATCTCACCAGCTCTCCCATCTCACCAACAAGGCAGCTTTACAAGAGCAGGGAAATGGAAAGAGTGAGAAAACCTCATTGAAATTGCTGGGGAAGAGAATGACGGGCACAAGAAGGAGGTTGGGTCGCCTAGGACCAAACGGGATGTCTGTAGTGTAGCTGTGCCACGACACTGGGCAGGACCAGCAACCATCCTGGTGCCAGCCAGCAGAGTTAGTGTAGAAGAAGAGCAGGGCCTAAAGGATCTGCTCACACGTTACACACACATGCACATTTTTTTCCATATGCATGCATGCATTGATCTCTCCAGAAACAAGCTCCTGGCAGAGCACTCACAACAAATTAAACCACTCCACCAACTTCCAGCCTCATGGTTTGTCTTATCAGTGTACCAGGGTGTCTGATACTAACCCAGAAATTCAAGGGCTACTCTGGCTGGCTGTCTAATTTGTATCCAGTCGCTAAAATACAGTAGCCAAGATCAACTCAATTTACTAAACTTTAAAATAAAATAGCTAGTCACCTGTGTCCTGTCTTACATTGTAAGTCTCCTGTTACTTAGGTACGAGATAAACATAATCAGTTAGTGTAAGATCAATGCTTTATGTTATAGCCCTTGGAAATAGGGGAGTTAAGACTTATTTTTCAGTTATATCCTCCTTTTTGAGGCAGGGGAACCAGTTTGGGAAGCACAATAACCTGTATCCAGAAGGCAAAACAAAGTCTTTCTTTTTTTTCCTACATCTTAAATACAGCCTCTAAAATAGTACTAGATACTCACTTGGGCCCAGTTACAAATGCTGCAGGGTTGACTGCCAAGTCCAGCCAGGGATCCTAGAGGCCCCAACAGTTTATGGGAGTATGGAATAACTTTATTTACAACAAAAGTGAAGTTCCAGAGTACCCCAGTTTCTATTTCTAATGTTGCTTTCTTTCACTCCAAGCACACGTAAATTCACATTTGAAAAAATATTTTCCAGCTTCTCCTATTTCTTGGATGGCAGTCTTTCCTTTAACTGCTCAGGACATGCTGCCTCCATTGCATCCAAACTCTACTTAATTAGACTCCTTCTGCTTACTCATGGCTTTAAGTATTCCTGTCCAGTCCACAGGTACCTTTAAATTTCAAAGACCAGAAGATGAAAGGATTGAATCGTTCCTTGTTCCAATTCTGTATTTACTGACTTGCCTGTTTGAAGTCTAGAGACCTAGAGAATTACTGCTGGCTCCCCAGGAAGGAAATCAAGATGTGGAGAGGGGAAAAGGTGATCTTCTTCAGACAAACCACTTCTTACAGTTCCCTCCTCTCAGAGCTGAATACTTGGCTTTGGAAAAGCTTTTTAATCCCACACTTGGGAATTGGTTCTCTTATGGAAATATGTTGCTATTTATTTCCATTGCCTTCAGCTGCCTTTTTGCTCCCTCCCCTTCTCCTGCTGCTGCAAAATAGACTGAGCAAAGTCAGAGATAATGACTTTCAGACCACCCAAACACAGCAACTGAGGGTGATGAAGGCAGATCAGAAAAACTAACGGCACTGGAGCACTCATTTGTGCATCCAGTTCCTTAACACCAGGTCCTCCCAGGTCACTTTTAATAGACTCGACACGTGCCAAGTAACCTACGAAGGTCTCCCAACATTTCTTCAGGCAGCTAACCATCATGTGCCTGTTATTATCTTTCGGGAAACAGCTGAAAACATAGCTCATAACAACAATATCAACTTTCCCCTTGATAAATATCTGGCTTAGTTCCCAACCTTCCCAGGTTTCTCAGCAGAGTTTCTCTTCCTGCCCTGATTATTCATTCCTGCCAGGCTTTAGCACTGCTGGCCCTATCCGTACCATAGGCAATGGAATTCAGACAGGTCCATCAACTGCTCTTTCCCATCCTCTGCTGCATAGATCTCACTCTTATGCTGTTTCTAAAGGACTTGGTCAATGACAAATGTTTTATCGACCACGGAGGTCCTTTTCTTCTGCCAGATAATTACAGAGTCACTTGGATGTAATTTTGCCTAGTGCATTTCAAAATCCAAAGTCAGCTGTCTTGCAAGAAACTGAGTTTGAGTGATGGATTTTTTTTTTTCTTCCCTGACTCTGAAACTATGAAATGATGTGATGAAGAGAAACAGCAAAGCCTGTGTCTGGTAGTGCTACACTCCCTTCTAAAACTGAGAGTTACCCCTAAACTCACTCCAACCTTCCTCCAAAGCAAACAACAATGACTTGCTTAACCTAAAGCAGAATAGCTCGCATCAAACTCCAGATATGACATCATGGTGCAAGCATGTCTATGACAGAGAAGTATGAACCGCCTGTGACAGCTGCTAGCATGTTAAGGGCTGCTGAGGTTACTGAGATACCACACTGGGCATAGAAAGCCTAATAAAAATATGAAAACAAAAATCCAGTTCAAAAGGGGCAGAAGAAAATGAGGAACTGAGAGCAACCACGAGAAACTTTTTTCTTCGTAGTTTGGTTAAAGTTGAAAGGACAAATCCCAGTTAGTTTGCATTTTGCAGTGTGACGAGAACAGCGTGGAGAGCGGGACACGCTGTCCTAAAATGCCTGCCAGCATTGGAGAGGAGAGGAGACTGATTTGTGTGTTGAACATCCCAAGCCTTCTTCCCTTGGTCAGCAGGAGGGATTTAAAAGCACTGAAAAGATATTTGCAGAAGAAAAAGAAAACATCCTCCCTGCATGTTGAACTTCATCATGCAATGCAAAATACTGAGGTCTCATTACCCTGGCCTCACTCCTGGCTGTGGGATGGTCTTTATACAATCATGGTTTCTGCTCTGAGGACATTCACCTTCTTTCTGAGCCTTTGTATTGTCATTGGTTTTGATATAAAAATCAGGGCTACATCATCTGCTGGAGGCAGAGAGAAGAGCTGCCCAGGGCATGGATGGCCAGACGAGCCCCACCAGTTACGCTGCTTAGGGCCACACCATGGGAGGGGAGGGATGGAAAAGGCACACGGCCTCAGACATGGACACAGCACTAATGAAAGGGGTCAATGGGTGTCACCCAGCTCATCACCTGCCTCGCCTGACTTTCACAGAGATGAGCCCAGACAGGACATGCTTCCGCCCTGCTCCCATCCCATGCACTCACCCTGCATAGTTTAACTGATGCTTTTCCTGGCTTTTTTCCTGGTTTTGCCCCATTTTGCATGTGTGGCTCGCAGAGTGAGCTGGTCCTGCATCCCAGGGCATATCACAACATCCAGGAGACCTGCTCAGGTACCCCAGTGCCACACAGCTGCACCCTGCCACCACCCATCCTCCCAGCAGGGCCAAGGCTAGAGTAAGCTCCAAGGCTTGTGAAATTTTCCCAGAGTTTATTTAAGACTCCCTATTCTCATTTCACAGAGAAAACAATCTCCCTTAGACCCAAAGCAACCTCCTCCTGTCTCCCCTGCATTCTCTCTTAAACACGCCCAGTATCTGAACAAATGCTCTGAGAATCACTGAAGGACAAAAGCAGTGCTAAGAGTGGACTGTAGTAGATGAAAATTAAAAAAAAGACAGAAGGTTTTACTTTATTTTATGCAATATACACAATATTGTACTTGATCAGCTGCTAAAGTGATGTGAAACATATAAACAACCAAAAAAAAAGTTCCTTCTGAATGCTTTCTCTATTCCATCCTTTCCCTGGGCCACTGCACTGTATTCACCAAATAATTTATAGAGCTACGTTATTATGAAAGCATAAAAATATTTTATCAAAGATAACTCCATCTCTAGGCAGCAAAAGCACTCCTGATAATGAACTCAAAATAAAATTAAAAATTAACAACCCTAAGGAATCACATATTGGGCTTTTTAACAACAGTAGTTCTGCCTCCAGGGAACAGCCCTTTACAGCCTCTGCACCACTTCTTTTATTTATTTTTAGGTTCTTTACGTACCAAAAAAAGCTTTGCTTGCAGCAATGTTTGGTGTGGTCTAGGGATAAACATGTGCTACTGGTCAGCTTCTCCAGCACCTTCCTTTTGTCCCTAGCGATACAGAAAACAAGCATTGCTCCAACCAGAGATGCAACAAGGCAAAATGATTGTCTGGATGTACATGGGATGTATGCATCACAGCGGGGTTTTCCTATACAAGGTCTATATGCAGCCTATGCATTTTCTGCACAACCTCCCAGAGGCACGTACTGCCCTCCAGCTCAAATGCAGCCTCAATTCTGCAAACGTTCAGCAGAAAAGACTGAGAAAACAAGATTGGTTTCATGAATTGAGAATAAAAATCACAAGGCATTATATTATACTGGGGATCAGGAAACCCTAGCGTGAAAGCTTTAATTGTCTGCACCATCAGTAAATGGCAGCGATGTCCCACAGAGCACAACGTAGCTTTGAAACCGAGGGGTAACCAGTGGTACAAATAATAATAATAATAAAAAAAGGATTGTAGTGATACCAAAGTGGTAAATTTGATTTGTAACGTGGGATCAGTGTTTTGCCCAGGCTGAACACATAGTCACTATATATCAGAATATTCTTCTGCTGGAAAGACAACAGGTAAATCCAGAATTATTTATTTTTTTACCTTTTTTTTTTAAGAAAGAACTGCAGAAGTGGTACAACCTATACCCAGATAATTAATCCTCAGTGAAACAGCACTGGCTACTTCAGAAAATTCATGCTAACTTTTACATATTACCCCCTAAACGTCCTGAAAGGCTTGGGAGGAACACGCAGCCTTAGCTGATAAGGTCTAAGCCAGCCTGCACCGGGGGTTACATCTTGTCAAGATCATCCCCTTTATCCCCCAGCAGGTCTTTTTTTGCCTTGCAGTGTCATGTCCTGCGCTCATCATTCCTACCAGACCCAACACTTCACCGGGCTGTGCAGAGCAGCTCCGATCAGGCAGTTTCATAACCCAGCAACGTGTCTTTATATGGTTTACAAATAATTAGCATCCGTCCAGCAGCTCCAAGCACTCAACTTGAACCCGATTCAACAAAAATAAAACCGAAATAATAATAATGCTAAAAGAAAAAATATTGCTCGTTCTATTGTTACTTTTCGACGGCTACTCTCTCCCTCTATAAAACAAACCAACAACGGAAAAAAAGCCACAATCTAAACATGCTCTTTAGGTCCATGCTTTCCCTTTTCTAGCAAAATAGTCAGAGCAGAGCTACTAAACCAGGCAGCTGCCTGCTCCGCCGGCAGGGACACGCCGCATTCATTTGCTGTGATCGGATTTTAACAATTTTCTACATTCTTGGCTTCGTTTCCCAGGGCATTTCTTTGGGACAAAGCGCTTGGATAGGAACGCACTCGACTATTGGCTCCAAACTTTGTCAAAGCCGCACAGTCGGACTGGGGTTGTCATCCCTACCGGCTTCTAGAGTTTTGCAACCAGGCTCTCCCAGTTTTGAGCCCGACACGGCTCGAACAGTGGGGGAGAGAAGTAGAAGGGAGGAGGTATTTGGTTTTAAAGTTGGATATAGGGTTCTTTTTCCCCTGACACTTGGCAGCCGAAGACAAACGCTGCATTCTTGCTCTAGTTTCTCACTGAACTTGAATACCAAACTTGAGCCAAGGCCAGCCCTTTCCTTCGGTCCTCTCCTCGTGATGCCAGCCACCAGCCGGGACGGGGGATGCGATTCTGCTGCACTGGAGCGGCACGGTCCTTCCTCTCCAGAACGGGGAGATACCCCTCCAGAAAGGAGATGCTCCCTCTGCACCGTCTCCGGCAGCAGAACCCGAAGGACGCGAGTCCTCACCCAGGCCGAGGACGCTCGGAGCAAACCCTGCGAGGTCCCGGCTACGCAGCACCCGGCCTGACTCTCCCCCTCCCCGCTCCCCGCGGTGCCTGCCCTTACCC